>CAEGAF010130850.1:0-28434 GCA_903067075.1 Micropoecilia bifurca
TTGGCTGCGCCTAGAAATTCTGTCCATGAAAGTAATGAACAGAATCGGTGACAAAGGGCAGCCTTGGCGGAGTCCAAGTCTCACTGGAAACCCCTGAATAGACCTTGCCACGGAGGCTTAAGAGTGTGACCCCTCTGTAATTGGAGCACACCCTCCGGTCCCCCCTTTTTAAACAGGCGGAGACAGGTTGCCAATCCAGGGGAACTGCCCCCAAATATCAGTTCAGGTTGTATATTTTAAGATGTTTTAATTGTTATGGGGGCAATTTAAAGTGAGGTGGTTTATAATGTTTGTTAAGTGGGGTAAGTGGTCTGGTTGTGACTGCATAATTGATTTATTTGCTAAATAATTTATTTTAAAACAGACATGAAGACTCATCTCTACACTACCCTCCAGTGGTGGTAGGGGTGAAGTGCAGCTTCCCTAACCACCCTGAACCTTTACATTCTGGAGGTGCGCAGCAACATTTTAATATGAATATTTCCCTTTTGAGCTCATCAGCAGATCTTTTAGACATTGACACAGTCGAACGTGAGAGACCTCTCAGCTGTTTATTCCTTTTGGATGTTTACGTATGCTGTTTGTGGTTTTTTATTGATTGCAGCTTGAAGTGATTTTCACAGACTTGAGGTGCAGACAGTGACCTTATGTGATTTCAGGTGGGACATCTGCAGTGCAGCTCTTTGCTGTATTTGGCCCGGGCTCCTCATGTATGTGCACGTGTAAAACAGAGAGCAGAGGAGATGTCTGTGCTGTGGAAGCATTGCGCTGGCGCCAGCAGAGGCTGCAGCTCTGGAGACCATTAACTGCAGAGCAACAATAAAAACAGCATGTTGTGCTACTTTGATCTGACTATATGAACACATCTAGTGATAAATACATGACAGACATGTGCATGTGCTGTGTCATTTATTTTATTAATACCATGCTGCTTAGTGTGGACCACTGATGACATCTATTCTGTCTGCATTCCTTAAGTTTCTTTTCATCTGTTTGGTTTTTTTTTGTTTTAAAAACAATCATAGGGACAAATCCAGCAACTTCTTCTTGTGGATGATCCTCGCGCAGCAGAGACCTACTGCAGAGATTACATCCCAGACTGCGACGCACCCTTACCCTATGACAGCATTGTCATAGAGACTGAAGAGGTACGGTTATGCTCTACATTCAAAAGGCATGCTAAGAAAATGTTGTTATTTTACATACCAAATATTCGGAAACATTTTATTTCATAAATAGTTTGAATTATCTTCACCATCCTTTAGCTGTCTGGCTTTGTCTTGAATCAAAGCTCACAACACTCCAACTTCTAGGAAAACGTTCTAATCACTTCCTTCTGCTGCTGTTTGATTCACCATTTGGCTTACAATTCAACACACATTTTTTATTTGGCTTAACATTTCATCTCAGGCTCTTCTAGAACTGCATTTCACCAAAAGATGTAAATCGGAGGTGTTAACTTAACAAGATTTATCTGAATTTTTTTTACAATGTTTTGTTTTAAGTCAGGTTTGGACCTGTAGCTCACAACAGTTCTATTTATTGTTCTGTTTGGAAAAAAATATATATAAAATTGTTGAGAAAACAAACAAACAAACACAAGGCTGCTGAAAGTTTCCAAATAGTGTTAACATTTTGTCTGAAATACTTAGATGATATTATGGCCAACTTTATAATAGTGACGTAATTGGCATAAATGTAAAATCATGAAGTTAGGTTTAGTTTAAGAGATATAAAGAGTAGATTGGACATCAAACAGACATGGATGGTTGAGGTTTGTGTCCTTTATTATAATTGTTTTTTGGTCTTTAGGAAGAGGGAACACAAAAAAAACGAGTAGCAGAAGAATTCGACTACAGTGTCTTCTATGATGATATCTCAGTTTCCACTGTGACAGCAGGTTCTAACGTCACAGAGTACGAGGTGAGACTCAGTAACCACCAATGATTTCTGTTTCTATGCTTGACTTTTTCTGATCCTTCATAATTTGTTCATCTGTCAATGTGTTGCACAGATAGAGTACGAAGACTATGACAACACAACAAACTATTACCATGCCAACGAGTACGAGGAGTACGACGAAGAGTACGATGAACGCTACGGACCTGCACAGAGAGAACGGGAGTACCTGCTGAACACACAGGTGGTGTAAAAGGCTTTATTCATTTCAGCATAAAATCAAATAAAAAAATAATGAATCATGTACAATTATTTTATCTCTGTCACTTATTTTAAATTAGAATTTACCAGAAAAAGGACAGAAAGGAGAGCCTGGCTATTTGGGGCTGGTAAGAAAACCACACAATCAAAAACAGGCTGTTTTATGGGTTACTGATTAACTTCTTAAATAGTTTGATTAGTAGGTAAAAATGCTTAATTTCATCTGGGCCTGTTATAACCACCAACCATCACCCAGACACAATGTGTTTCCCTTCCTTTGACTTATGATCCACTTCAAATATTAGATGTAACCCTTTTTCATTTATGAAACTGACAAATTAAAGGGATCCCATTCTCAGATAACAGTCTAAACCTTACCCAATACTTTCTCAACTATTAGCAATTGCCAAACAATAATGCTTTTCACACTTTTTTTTTGCAATGTATTTTCCACTTCCAGATTTCTTTTTTGCCACACAGAAATATTTCAGAGACTTATCTCTGTCCAGTTTTAACACTGGACAGAGAGAAACTGTGTAAATAGAAGATGTGCTGTTCATCTCACAGTTATGGTGTTACTAAAGGTGGAAAGTAACTCAAGCTCAAATTAAGAAGCCTTTCATTTTCAAAACATCTCCAATATGGGTGAGTTAAAACTAAGATCTGCAAAGAAGAGTAGGCCAGAAATCTTCCATACTGAGGTAACAAACTAAGTACCAGTTCTTGTAAATGGTGACAACAGTTGGTGCTCCAGACGGAGGCACAACTGTTTAATAGGTTTAGATGGAAAATACTTTTTTACACAAGTCCTGGTGGTTTGGAGAGGTTTAGGCTTCGTAAATGAAATTGTCATTTGATACCTGCAGTTTGAATTAACTCTGGTTGTACTGGTCAGATGTAACCTAAAGAAACATGATAAACTTTTTGTTTTGGTGATTTTTTTTAAAGGGAACCCAGATTACAGGACCATATGGACCTCCTGGACCTGAGGTTAGTGAAGCTTATTGTGCAACTTGTAACTAGAAACATGCTTTTGTTCGGGTACAGTACCTCGTTATTCAGGTGCAAATTTAACCACAATACCTGAAAATGTAGAATATATATATATATATATTTTAGAATAAACAGCGTCGTTTCAAACTGAATGTTGTTTATGATGGTGTGCAGGGAGCACCGGGGCCTTCGGGAATCACTGGACCAGTGGGACCTCGAGGAGACCCTGGAGAGCTGGTTGGGTCTGCCGTCTGTGTGCTCAAAGACAGAGTCAACGGACTGATGACTCTTCATATCTGTCTTCATCTCTCTCTTTGCTGTTAGGGTCCTCCAGGGCGGCCAGGCCTTAGTGGTGCTGATGGGATCCCAGGTCCCCCAGGAAACATAATGCTCATACCGGTAACAGACTGCGTTCCCAGAGGCCCTGAATGCTGCAGCTGAGCTGCTGTGGCTCTGCTGCTATTAACTTACAGAAGTGCCTGAGGGCAAATGGAAAAGTTTCAGAGTTGTTACTGAAAAATGTGACTCTTAGAGTCTTAAAATAAACTAGCTGTTTGCCTTTTAGACTTTACAATAACGGTGACTCATTTATTTAATCATATTTAGTGGTATATGATTTCATTACGATAATCTGATTAAATGTTTTATTATCAGGCAAGTTTAATAGTTCTAGATCTACATAATTCCACCTCTTTCAATACTGTGTTAAGACAGCATATTGTGTTCCTTCTGTCATAAATACTTTTGTTTTGTTTCATTTTGTTCCACTGTTGACAGTACATACTTATCGAATCATGGCTGATGGAGGGATTTCCTGGCCAATAGGCGGAGTGTTGAGTGATTTTTTTTCTGATCTTCAGTTCCAGTCTGGTGGCGATCCGAGGACAGGAGCTGTTGTTTCTGCACAGGAGGCTCAGGCTCAGGCCATCCTGCAACAGACAAAGGTACACAAACATAGTATTATATTGCATCAAGCACAACTGATTTAAATCAGTTATTTTTGAGGATTAATATAAATAAGTCTCCTTTTCCAGCTGGCCATGAAGGGCCCCCCTGGCCCACTGGGTCTCAGAGGCAGACCCGGACCACTGGTACGTTACCCTGCAAATGTTGATTTGTTGTAGTGTTTTAACGTTACCTTTATGAACAAGACATGTCACTTTAGATGAATTTAGATATTTAAACATTCATAAAGTAGAAGGTCAACTGATCTCCACAGACACGTGTCACATCTTAGCTGTATTTTTTCCTTGTAATTCTACTTCAGTTTCTCAAGCTACATTCTTAACAAAACTTTAGAAAGACCTTCAGAAAATTTGAAAAACACCAAAATTATAAAATAATCGAGAAGAGAAATTAAAACAATAAAATGAGAGTCCATTGTATTCTGTGAGATTAAACATAAAATGCAATGCAGGACATACAAGCATTTATTTCCCCCTTCAGCAGACAAGCATCCCATGTGTTGGATACACATGACAACAACATCACTCTGCATTTTGACAGACGTTTGACCTGTTAACATCTCAGACATGTGATGACAAACTGATCCAAAAATCTGTGCACCAGAGAGTGTATAAGGAAAATTAGACATTTTATCTTTAATAAAAAGATTAGATTTTACATTAATATGATTAATATGATCTCTGATTATGTAATGGGTGATCATATATCTTCACACAAAAATATACACTTTATTTCTTGTGTGGATTTTTCTAATTTTTAAAAATAAATGTTTGTAACTTGTAGTACATGTTGCTTTTTGTATTAAAAAATGTGATAAAAGAAAGACCTTTGGCAGTGGTGGCAGTGACTCAGGATGGAGGGATTTGGCATGTTACTGGTGGGTTGCTGCTGGTGGTCAAAGGACCCAGTGCTGCAGATAGTCTGGCAGTCTGACTGACTGTAGAGTAAAGTACTTTGGAGACCTTGGACTTGACAAAGCATAATGCAAATGTTGACCAATCATCACTTTTGTGTTTTTGCTTTTTCTAAAGGGAGCATCGGGGCCTCCAGGGCTGAAAGGGAGCAGTGGTGAAATGGGACCACCTGTAAGTTTACCTTTGCTGTCATTTCAGTTATACCAGCTACAGGTTTTTTGTACTCTCTCATTTTTCTCTCTCAGGGTCCTGCAGGACTGTCGGGTATTCCAGGTCAGAACGGAAGACCTGGGAAACGGGTGAGGATATTTAATGTGCTACATCTTTTGTTGTTATCAATATCATCTTCTGTTGTAAAATTTTGCTTGAAATTATATGTAGTCCATTGATATACGTGTTTCTTAGGGTCGGGGAGGTTCAGACGGGGGCCGCGGTGCAATAGGTGAAACTGGAGCAAAGGTGAATTAATGTTCCAGACACACATTTCCTTTCCTTCTTGTTCTGCTTCCGCAAAATATGGACTTACTCCTGTTTTTTTCCTGCTAGGGAGATCGAGGCTTTGATGGCTTACCTGGCCTCCCAGGAAATAAAGGACACAAGGTACGCAGACAGGGATGAATGAGTATGGGACATCAAATCCACTATTCAATTATCTTTCTGCAATGTTTTGACAGGGAGACAGGGGGAAGCCAGGACCCCTAGGTCCTCCAGGAGAGCTGGGAGAAAAGGTAGGAAGCCATGCCAGAAATAAGTATTTGTAATTTTGATATTTTTACTATGGGAGGAAGAATGATTTTGTATTTATCTATATATTTACAGGGCTCTCAGGGGCCACCAGGGCCAAGAGGTCAACCAGGTGATGCTGTGAGTGTTTATGCCTCAAATTTAAATTTTCATCAGCTTCATGAATAGTTTGATTATGAGACTTCTGTATAGTTTTTATACTTGCATATAATTCTTTCAATAGGTGAATCTGGCACTTTAGGTATGTGAAATATGTATCCAAAATTAAACCAGACTTGTTGAGTTCCACACGTTTCAAAATCTCTTCCTGCTATCTTGACTGATCTATATTTGTTTTCCTGTTTCACACAATGCATTGTGTTTGACGCACTGACTTAAATTTCATTCACATATGTGCCTCCATCAGATAACAAAGCATCATTATCACAATCTGAGCTTTTCCACATTGTTTAAGGGAAGAGTCATCTTAGTGTAAACCTCTGCCTTTAGAGAAAATGATTGCAATATTCTCTGCATTTAGTTAGTAGAAAAATATTTGGCAAACCTAACAGACATAAAAAAGAAAACCTTTAGTCTAGCTCAGGGGTGCCCATAGTCGGTCCTGGAGGGCCGGCATTCTGTATGTTTTAGTTCTTTCCCTGGTTTAACGCACCTCATTAGAAGGCGTAAGGAACATTGACAAGCTCAAAAGGTTGTTACTATCACCAGTTAGAGAACTAAAATCTGCAGGATGCCGATCCTCCAGGACTGACTTTGACTTTGGACACCCCTGGTCTAGAACTTCCCAAACTGTGGTCCTAAGACCACTGGTGGTTCATGGGCGCCCCCTTGTGGTCCACGAGGTACTGCATGCAAACAACTGTTTAAGCGCGAGTTTAAAGTGTGATGTTACAGTTAGCTACCAAATGATTGTATTTTAAAATAATAATGGATAAATGGTCCAAAGATATCAGTGGAAAGTTTCTTATGGTGAGTTCAGGAACTTTTGATTTTGAACAGCATTACATAACATGCCACACAGACATGCAGATCTAGGTCTGTGGCTGTGCTGAACTGATATGACCGTGACAAGGCGGTGGACGGAGGCAACCCCAAGTCTATTTTTCTTTTATTATGCTTCTAAATTACAAATAGCTCTGAAGCATTGTTAGTGCACACAACAATTGTAATAAAGAACTTTTTTGATTGGAAAACATGGAATCTACACTTTCAGAATCTGTAAATAACTCAAAATGCTCCACAATAAGTCTATTTTTCCATTTAGCTTTGAGAGATCATCAATTTTCTTTCAGAAAAGCATAACACCTGTCTGCATATCCTCAGCTTTATCAATTGTGTAACTTTGATGTGTATTTCAAGGGTCCCAGAGGTCTGACTGGCCCTAGAGGTCGTCCTGGAAACTCAGGCTTGACGGTAAGTGTTAAATACTTACATGCTAGTTTAGCATATGCTACACATGAGAATTACTTTTACACACACTGAACTCTCTCACAGACAACCGACTCTGTTACTGGATTACATGTTTAGCTCCAGTGACTCTCTGCAGTCAAGCATCAATAATCTCTGGGCTGCACCTTCTAGTCACAATGTTAAAGTAGTTTTTGGATTCTTAACAGCATATATACAATCCTTATCTCATCTAAAGAATCACTGCTTACTCGCCTGAAGTGGTTTCTTCAGTTGTGTCTGATTTGTGTGCTTGTTGGAACATGAGTAAGCACTTGTCAGGATCAGTGAACATGGTTTCATTTGTATATTTTACAGACACAGTTTGGATTTTAATTTAGGAAGCGCTAATGAACTTAAGCTAATTTTCAATTAGGGCTTGAAAGCCATCTATTAAAACGCACCAGGCAGTGCAGTAAAATATTGTATGGGAAGGTTGATGATTCTGAAAACCATTTTCATCAGGAAATGGGCAAAAAATACAGCAAAAAATGTTTGTTTTTGTTTATATCCCATGCTGTGTCTCCTCAAAGGGCATTCGTGGAACTGATGGGGTCCAAGGCTCAAAAGGCAACATAGTAAGTAAAGTAAAATACGTGACCATAAAGGTGTTGGCTTAGTTCACTACTCTTACATGAATTATTGTCCGCAACAGGGACCACCAGGAGAAATTGGAGCACCCGGTCAGCAAGGCAACCCTGGAATTGTTGTATGTGCTAAAATAAAGCATGCTGAAAATGAACTCCATGGCTTAGTTTTAAGATTAATGTGTTATTGCATTTGCAGGGATTTCCTGGCCCTCAGGGGCTAGTAGGACTACCAGGAGAGAAGGTAAGTGAGCTTTAGTTGGGGATTTTTTCTTTAGCACAAGATTTTTTGATGGAACATTTCTCACTGTCTGGCAGGGGCCTCAAGGGAAGAAAGGGATGCAGGGCTTACCTGGAAATGACGGGCCTCCAGTACGTACAGATTTCTTGTTCCATGTTCAGGGTCTGTCCCAGAAAACCTGCTCAGCCTGTAGGCAGGGCGGTTCTCTAGTGGCCCGCTGTGTTGTTGTTAAAAATGTTATACGTTGAGCGGAAATTTGAAAATATGGCTAAGAATTAATGTTGTTGGAAGACATTGTAGGCAATACTTAAGCATCAGCTACAGAGTCCTCAAAAACATGTAGCTAAAATAAAAAACATTTTTGGCACTTAAGTTCAAATCTTATTAAGTAGTTAGCCAATGAATGCTAAAACAAGCAATGTAATGCCAGTCACATTCAAGAGTTAAATAAAATCAAATAAATAATGATAGGTAAGTATTTGTAGGTTAAATATTCTTATGGTACAAAATTCAAGTATTTATTAGAATAAATTTTCTTGCGTTCTCCTAAATCTTCCAGTTTTGTTTAGCAATGTCTGCCATTGGTGCAGTATTTTGATTTTCTAATTGTTATTAGTTGCTTCTTATCAAACTGATTGAAGTATTTGCAGGGAGCATTCTGATTGGCTGTTGGTGTGGCTCATTTAGTTGCTGACACAGACGCAGATAAAAAGAAAAAAAAATGATTCTAAATGCAAATAAGACACATTTTCCTTCATACACAAGACATTCTCAGATTGGTGGCACAAATATAACATCATATGCAGAAGGTTGCTTTGCAGCATGCTGACATCCATCCATGCTAGCTAGTACTGCCTCATCTAGCAATCCACAGCTCCGGTAATGTAAACATCAGCTCGGTGGCGCCCTCTTCCTGCAGTGAGCAGGTGAACAAGCAGGCTCATTATCCCTTCCGCTGCTCCTCAGACGTCAGAAAAAGAAAGTGTTCAATTATTTTTTCTTGTCCTTTATCCGTGACTTGTCGCTTTATTTGATTAAGTTGTTAGCATGTAGGTAGGTAGAAAAATGCAACGTTTACGGAACTCCAGTTATTAATAAAAGACGCCCGACCTCAAACTCCCTTCCTTAGTGTTTGCATGCATACCATAATATGCTGCATCTGCACTTTTAACCATTATACCAAATATACTCTTTAACCCACGTTTGCTATCGTTGTTACTGGTATATATAAAATGAATAAGCAAGCAAAGCTCAGCCTGGTGGGAAGCAAGTAAAGCCTAGCAGCCCGCCAGGCCTGCAGTACTCTGGGACTGACCCTTTCTATTTCAGACCCTTGTTGCATTCCTGAGTCTCTACACCTTAATAATCTCAGTTACATGACTAAGTATTTGTCTGCTTGTCTACAGGGTCATCCTGGAAGAGAAGGGACTCCAGGTGAAAAGGGTTTGCCAGTAAGTATATACAAACTTTCTTTTGTACTTTTGATGCTATTTGCAATACAGATTTTCTATCAACATGTGCATATGTTTTTTGTTAGGGTCCTTCCGGTGTGCAGGGGCCTGTAGGATACCCTGGACAACGGGGAGTTAAGGTGAGAAATGCACATTCATGGTGCTTGCAAATGTACTGAAACACCTTTCACTTTTTCATGTTTCATCTCGTTACAACTAAGATTCTGAAAAATGGGGATGAATTTGTTTTTCCAACTCCCCATTCTCTGATAATGGGAAATAAAATCCAGCATGAATAAATAGAGTCCGCCTGCCTGCCTTAGTTTAAATCTGTCTCTTGTAAGTAGGCATCAGAAGGGATTAGACTCCTGTTGAACACGTCAACAAGCTGCAAGAATGGTGTGGAGAACCTTAAAGCAGGGTTAGGTTTCTGACAATATCCCAATCTTAGAACCATTCAGCTCAGCTGAAATAATCTATCAAGAGGACGGCCCTGTCATTCACCCAATCAATCTATCCTTTAAAAAAAGACAATAACTTACTTTGGCTTAATTATCATCACTAACATTTTTACATGTCCATAATTGTCCTCATGACAGTGAAGGAGTTAACTCTAGAGAATATGGTTCCTCTGAAAACTGGACATTTCTTTCATCTCATCTCGAATGGACAAAAAACAAAGTAAAATATTAAATATTTCAAATGAAACAGGTTTAAGTTTTCCTTTCACTTTACAATTATGCAACTTGATTAATCACATTAACAAACATTACAGGTTGTGGATACAATTTCGCAAAAAGGGAAAAATGTTGGTTATGAAAAGTTATGAAAACTAAGAGTGTAATGTTTTTCAGCATGCAGGAGTTTTCCATTCCCTCTGACCTAATCCTGCAGTGAGAATCATCTCCTGATGTTTCTTCTGATGTTTGACAGGGTGCAGATGGAATCAGAGGGTTGAAGGGAAGCAAAGGGGAGAAGGTAAAACGGAACAAATCTAATATCATCTTTGTACACTCAGAAAGCCAAGCTGTCTAGAGCTGCTATTTTAAACCTATGGATGAACTGAAGTTTTTCCTGTTTTACTGCACGAGTTTCAGTTCTTTAGTTTATCACACTGCTGTTCTCTGTAGGGAGAAGATGGTTTTCCTGGGGCAAAAGGGGAGATGGGAGCAAAGGGGGATGTCGGAGATAATGGACCTCCAGGGTCTCGAGGTGAAGATGGACCTGAAGGTCCCAAAGGTCAATTGGGTCCTCAGGGAGAGGCCGGGCCGGCTGGCATTTCTGGAGAGAAGGTATATATATATATGTATATATATATAGTATAAGGCTATGTATAATTAACAGAACAGTCTTAACCTACATTTATCTGCAAATTCACTCAACTAGTGTTGTGTTCCAGGGGAAACTGGGGGTTCCAGGTTTACCTGGGTATCCAGGACGACAGGGCCCCAAGGTAAAATGAACTGAGGATTCAAAATTGGTTAATGATGAAGCAGCAGATGGAGTTTTATGTTAACCTTTCTTCCTGTGCAGGGTTCTGATGGCTTTCCTGGTGCGCAGGGGACTCTTGGAGAGAAAGGGAAGAAAGTAAGGGAGGCATTCACACAGATGCTGTGAAATCTTTACTGTATTTCACTAATGTCTGACATTTGTCTCTTTTAACAGGGTCCTGCAGGACAAGCAGGAAGTGGAGGCCAAAGAGGTCCAAATGTGAGTCTTCACCATAAGATGTTCACTTTTAGTATAACCAAGAAAGTCACTCTACTGTCCTTACTGTCCAGCCTAAGCTTTGTAAAGTTTATTTGTGCCAGTATCTGTTTTTAATCACATTTTTCTAATGCTCCAGATGTTCTCATTTTGTTATGTCCAAGTCAGATGACTGCTCGTTTTGATGGTTTTAAAGGTTTCTGTTTACCTTTGCAGCAAAAAAAAAAAAAAAGAAAGAAAAGAAAATCATGGAGCTTCCCAGTGAAAAAGAACTTTACACAGCCTTGGATAATGTGGTGCTTTTTTCTGCTTTTGAACCACAGCTTCCTTCTCATGTCAAGACATATTCTAAGCAGCTTTCACCTTTCATCTGATTTCAAAGTGTTTTTTATGTTGTGTTTCTGGCAGGGTGCCCGAGGAGGCAGGGGGGTGAGAGGTCCTACAGGGAAACCAGGAGAAAAGGTTAGCTGACTCTCACCTGAACCCGCAGCAACATGTTTCTGTTCCCTGTGTTCCTGCTCTGCCTTCTGTCACTGATCCTGTGTTCTCCTTCCCTCTCAGGGAGCCTCAGGACATGACGGGCCCCCAGGATCTCCCGGAGAGAGGGTAAAATATGCATTTATGTCACAAAAACATTATGCACGCAAACATCCGTATATTTTATTGATTATATGTGAGAAGCTTGCATAAAATCCTAGTAGAAAAAATATGATGAATTTTTTTTTTACCTATTTGACCAGTAAAAATATGCACACAAAATAAATAAAATTAAATAAAAAGATGTGAAAACCTCACTGGAGTGTAAATAGTAATTCATGTAAAGCACTTTGAATTGCTTTGTTGCTGAAAATGTGCTGTATAAATAAAATTACCTTACCTTAGTACATTTCCTCAGTTTTTGTCTCAAATATATAATCATTTTGTGCACTGAAGCACATGAAATGCATCGATACGGTAATTTCATTCTCACTAAAAAAGAAAACAGGGTTGGATCTGCAGATTAACTCCAAACAGGTTTCATTATTTTAAAGGTGATTAAGTTGTGGTAACATACAATCACACATATACAAGTAGCTGCACAAAGGTGAGCCACGTAAATGAGCATCGCTTTGGCTCTGATGGAGAAAATCACCAATGGAAGGATTCAGAGGGAGCCTGTGTTTAAAGATCATATTGATCTACTGGGAAATGTTGATGATTGTTTATTAGCATTTAGATTAACCCAGACTGATCATCCTGGAGCTCCGAGCAAAACCTAAAGAAGGAGCCGTGGGTTACCGGTGCAACTACGTACAACTTTTCTAAATTTGTCCATGTGCCAGGTTTTAGCCCCAAGCTGCCTGTCTGTCTATCTGTCTACTGTACAAATATATACAAACTGTAGTTTTATATATACTAACTACAATTAGATGCTCAGAGTCTCATAGGTCTATCATTGAAATGCTGTGCAGATTCCTATGTAATTCCTATAATAGAGCCTAATATAAAACACAAGAGAGAATTGAGGCACATTTATCCTTGATATATATCGCACATATCTCCAGAACATAATCCTGTTAAGTGAAACAGTCATTTCAGGTAGAAATTGCCTTTCACTGTGGAGGATATGGGCCTTAATTGCTTTTTGGCAGAAACCCCCCAGCTATATTTGGCATTTTTGGTATCTTTTCAGTGTAACAGAGAATGCCTTCTTCAACATAGTGCATAAGACTTCCTGTGCCCTAAAATTCTTAATTTAACAAAATTAACAGAACCCCTCAGAAAAAAACCCCATTGAAAATCTTTTTTACTATTATCTATTGAACTATGTCCATCACAGGGCAGTGGTCAAACAGAGGTTCAAAATCTAAGCTAGCTTAACACAGATAACCCATGAAATGTACACTTTTACTTCTATGGGCACATTAGAAATTTAAGTAGGCAGATATTATGACAAACGACCAAACATGGACACTCAACGGGAGAACATCCCAAATTATAGGAAGAGGAAAGGATAAAAGAGACAAAAGTTTGTCGCAACCTTGAGAATACAACTACATCTTTGTTACTGGTGTGAACATAATTTGTATGAAAGAACTAAATGACCGAGAAAGTCACTCAAAACGATTCGACGAGACACTCAAGCTGAATTTGATTGGGTTTTGGCACAACACCTGGTTTATTCCTGCTGTCGGCATTAACTTTGTGAGAACTGAGCTACAGCAGGTGGCAGTTCTCATGAGTCTAGTCACTTAATTAGCCTGTGATATTCATCATCCTTCACCATACTCCTGATGTCTTTCTCCTGGTCACTCTTGAGTTTTTTTTCCCCATACCCCTCCATGCTGTCTCTAATGTTAACTTTAACTTGCTTCTGACTCCGGCTTCATGGTTCTTCTTTTCTTCTCTCACTGGAAGGTCAAGGTTTGTATTTGGTGAAGCATCTCACTGTTTCGGTGGGCATGGTTCAAAGACGTTCATATAGTTGGTCACCTTCTCAGTCACGGCATCATTGTCATTTAAAGTCTGACTGAGTTTCAGCTATTTTGCAAACAATAACAGGTTAAAATGAACTTCAGATCTGTCCTCAAGGTAAACTGCCATGTCCGCTTTAGATGTTTTCCTGCTTTTACACACCTGATTCAATATGACCAAAACATTGCACTGAATGCCACTTATCACTAAATTAATCCATTCTCTGTTGGTTCATTTTGCATTTTTGGTTTTCTAGGGACCTTCAGGGCCACAAGGAAGGAATGGAGAACCAGGACCTAAAGGCTCAAGCGTAAGCAATAAAAAAAAAAACCACTTATTTTGTTTTACAAAAGTTAAACGGCACCGCAAATTTTGATATAAATCCGTGAAAACATAAAATATGCAAAATAGTCAAAAGCTACTTCCTGAAAAATATATCTGTAACTTTGAGCTGCCAGGTAATTAAACAGAGTCAGATCTGTAGACCAGAATGAGATCCAGTGTTAAACCATTGTTTAACTTGATCCCCTTCAAATATGTTTTTTCTAACAAAGCAGCTTTGCTTATTGATCGTCACGTTCTGACCACATCAATATTCATATTACTTTAAACAAAACTTTGTCATTGAAAAGGATGTAGATGTGGATTCATGTTTATTTATTACTGACAGAACTATGAATAGGAAATTAGAATTGACTATATTTTACTAAAAGAGAATATTTGTTATATTTTCTACTCTACTGTTGTGCTTACTTTTTTGTTTTAACTTATGCTCAGGGCATTATATTTTTTATGTTATTGCTATTGTGTTTATTGTTACAGGGTCCAGCTGGGAAGGATGGACTTCCGGGTCATCCGGGTCAAAGAGGAGAACCAGTGAGTTACATTATTCTTTTCAAGAGATGTCTTAACCACACATTTACCCAGAAACCCTTCCTCAATCGTTACTGAGCCTCACAGCGGGATTGAATCCCAGCCCGGGGTTTTCATTACATTTAAATTCTGATCAATGATATTCTAAAAGGTTTGCAGACACACTGTCGGTATTTAATGTCCAACTTTTTTTCAGGGCTTTCAAGGAAAAACGGGCCCCCCAGGGCCTTCAGGTGTGGTCGGACCGCAGGTAGGCGCCTCTGTTTGAACCTATTGTTTTGAGTTGGAAGAATTTTCCAGGGTAATTACATGTAACATAATATTCAGTTAAATTCAGTTCAATTCAATTGCAGTTAAACACATTTCAATTTGATAAAATTTAATCTAACTTATTTTTTATTGCAATTAATTTATCTGAATTATTTTGATTACATTCAAAATATTTCAAGTCATTTCAGTTTATTTCAATGTATTTTAGTTCAATTCATCTCAGTTTTTTATACAACTTAAAACAGAAGCATTACATCAAGGCCCTTTAAGAGTCAAACAGATTCAATTTACATCTCATCACACTGAGTACATAGACATTCTCCATCTGAGATTTAGTTAGGTTTATTTCAACCTAACTAAATCTATGAGACAGCAGGGCTTCATTTTCAAAGCCCTGCTGTCTCATTGGGTTGGATTGTAATACCCTGTTACTGTTATTATTGACGACCACTGAAATCATGTGTGATATTTGCTTCAGGGGAAATCCGGGGAACCTGGACCAACAGGAGACCGTGGTCACCCGGGAGCACCAGGCGTACCCGGAGAGCACGGTTTACCTGGGGCTGCTGGGAAAGAGGGCGGAAAGGTGAGATACAGATTTATTATTTCTGTTTTCATCATTCCAGTTATTCTGTAGGTAATATGTCTATTCTTGTTAATTCATGTCTTAGGGGGACCCTGGTTTACCGGGAACATCAGGGAAGAACGGTCCAACTGGACTGAAGGGGTTCAGAGGGAGCAGAGGAGCTACTGGAATTATGGTACCACAAAACTGCTGAAATACTGTACATCTGTGTTTGTGTTTTTGTGAAGATCTTTTAGTAGTTTAGTTCTACAAAATGCTTTGTTGATATTTAAAGGGACCCCCTGGTCTGAAAGGAGCAACAGGTCCTAGTGGATCTCCCGGATCTCTGGTAAGTAATGGCACAGCTATTCTGATTTACCTTAACTCCCTGTCAGGCATTCTGCAGCTGTTTCCCCATATGTAAAATTATCTTCAGCAATAATTTGGTACTTGAAGACATTTAAAGGGCTTGTATATTGTGTGTAGGGGCCATCAGGAGAACGGGGCCCTCCAGGACCAGCTGGGGCAATCGGACAGCCTGGCCGTGCTGGAGCAGTTGGAGGACCGGGACCAATGGGAGAGAAGGGGGAGCCTGTAACTATCAGCATGCTTTTTGTTTCTTTTAATCATTTCATCTGCTGACACCGGAGGCTGCTTTAGAAAACATCCTTAGTTTTTCTCTGTATTGTTTATATCCTAATTGCACTTTTTAAAATTAGCTCTGTATTTGCCTTAGGGAGAGAAGGGCCCTATTGGACCTGCGGGTAAGGACGGAGATCAGGGTCTGGTAGGAATGCCCGGAGCAACAGGATCTGCAGGACCTTCAGGGGATGATGGGGATAAGGTAAAGCATGCATGATGTGTTACAGTGCAAGAGAAATAAATACAGGATCTGGGGCTTTTCTGATCTGATCTGATTTATGCTTTTTGTAAATCTGTGTTCCTATACAGACTATAGCTTATTCTGATAACTCTGTAATACCTCCAATTAACATTATTTAAAAAGCATTTTTTCTACATCTCTACACCCAACATCAAAACTCAGCTTGATGGCTCCAAAAAATGAAATCAATCTGCTTCTCTGTAATTCCTTCAGTCTTCCTGTTATCTGCTGGATTCTCAGCCTGTTTAAAACTGTAGAAAATACAGATTCATTTTAAATAGATTCCTACAAATTTTCGGAATCAGCTCAATGATACTCAAAATATTCATATTGGCGTGTTCTTCCCTCAGTGACCACGTCCACATCAAAAACTGTTGTTAGCTCGAGATGTTAGCTCTTGGCTAACATCTCGACAATCCAGTCTTTCTTTCATGAATTGAAAGAAAGATTGGATTTTTAAGTTCTCAGCTGGCAAATCACCATTCAGTGCTAGTCAAGTGGAAAGTTCCCAGATGTTTTGTGTTTCATGTCCACAGGGGGAGCAGGGAGGACCTGGACAGAAAGGCAGCAAAGGAGACAAGGGGGAAGCGGTGAGTGTGGGGTCAAGATGTGCTTCAGAAGGATCTGTTATGGTCACCTGATTCAATTTCACATAATTCTTTGGTGCTTTCTCAACAGGGACCCCCGGGTCCTACTGGCACCCAGGGGCCAGTTGGTCAGCCAGGTCTTCCAGTGAGTCTTCATCTGTTTTCTGTCTTGTTAGGACTGATGGTTGAAAGAGAGAATTTCTGGTGTGACATTTTTTATGTAATATCTCATAATATGATTACATTTATGTCCTAAATACACGATCACCGTGGACTGATCCCAGTAATCAATCTGTTGCCACTAATGTCACGAGACATTGTTGATCCTAAATGTGTTCACACCAGACTCCGCCTTTCTAACAGGGTGTAGATGGGCTGTCTGGCCCTCGAGGGCAGCAGGGTATGTACGGTCCCAAAGGAGACGAGGGGCCCGGTGGTTTTAAGGGCTCCAGAGGGCCAAGAGGATTACAGGTTAGGTTTGTGAATGTGGGGATTCTTGATGGATATTAATTTAGTTTCATTTCAGTTAAATAATTCTGAACATATTGTCCCAGGGTATGCCTGGCTTACCTGGAGAAAAAGGAGAGAGTGGACATGTTGGTCTGATGGTAAGTTTATATTCTCTTTATTCTATTTGTTTGCTATAGCACCTTTTTTTCTAACGTCACAAATGTTTGAAATTTTTTTTGACTTATGATTGTAGGGTCCACCTGGACTACAAGGCCCCAATGGTGCTCAAGGACCTATCGGAGGACTGGTAATTCCTTAGACGTTTGATTTTGAATCTTTAATCTTTCCAAAACTAAATTATAAGATAATGAACATAATTTGTGTGGCGCAGGGACAAACCGGCAGACCTGGGATGATTGGACAGCCGGGTGTTGTGGGGGAAAAGGTAAAAAAAAACTTCACTGTTTTCACTTGATAACAGTGATAATACTTCTCATATTTTTTACACTTAGTATTTTTTCCTCTTAGGGAGAGGATGGAGAAGCGGGTGACCCTGGACCCGTCGGTATTCCAGGAAGGCTAGTGAGTCTGTTTGGTTTTTAGCTAGCAAATCCTTGGAATAAAAAATTATTTTGCAATTAATTTTATTGCCTTAAGAGTCTCCCACACTTTACATTTCCTCACTCCTCTCCCGTTTCTTACAGGGTGACAAAGGAGACCAAGGTGAAAAGGGAGATACGGGCCCTCCAGGAGCCGCTGGTCCCCCGGGGGCCAGGGGCATTCCAGGAGAGGATGGAGCAAAGGGCAATGCTGTAAGGGCCACTCACACTGTACTGTGTGATGTGCAATGACACACATTACTTTAGTTGTAAATAGAAATCTAAGTCGGTTTCTAATGAATTGAACAGATGTAGTAAATAAATTGGTGATAGACAAATTTGTGGTTTTAAAGTAAAATACCAATACTGTTAAGTATTTACCATTTACAGATTTCCTAGTCTTTTAGAGTGTTTGTCAAGTATAAATGTTTCAGATCATTAAACAAATTTTAATATCAAACAGAGATAAACATGAGTATAGCAAAAAAATGATTTCATTTATTAGGAAAAAAGAAGCTATGTGATAACGTAACTGCCCTGTTAAGGACAACAATTAGCCATCAAATCTCTGTGGGAACTGCAGTCTTTTTGTTGAGAAAGTTTGGCCTCTTCCAATTAAACCATAAATTAATTTTTTATAAAAGAGCTTCATCTTACTTGCCACAGCCAGTCTTGATTACTGCCTGACCTCTCGAATCAAGAAGTTACTTAAACAGAACCAGTCTGTCTGAGAACAGGAAGTTGGCAAAATGAACTCAAATCAGGTACAGATGGAAAAAAATCAAGAACAAACTAGAACAGAGGCCTTCACTATCACAGACTTTGATCACATCCCTAAAATCAAATTTTCAAACATGAAAAAAGCTGGTTAGCGAATATAAGAGTGTGATTGTTGTAATGCAAAAAAATATTTTTTCTATTGGTTTTTATCATAGTTATATATGTTTGACCAATAATATTTTTCTTCTATTATTTTCTCATGAGATGCTAAGAGATGCCTGCCATATTCTCTATGGGAAACAAACTTTTTAGCCTAATGACTCACTTTAGGTTCAATTAAACATTTGAAATCTTTTAGCAAAAACAAATTCACATTGTTGAAAATTAACAAAATATGTGCTTTGATTGTAAGGTTTAATATGTTGTATTTTTGAATTTTCTTCGTTCCACAGGGTCCTATAGGTCTGACTGGTGACCTTGGTCAGCAGGGAGAGGCAGGACCCAACGTGAGTGACTGCTTGAAATTCACTTGTTTTGTCTTTTAAGTGTTGACTGTTCATCTGTTTATCTCATTGCTGTAAGGTAGCAACGTATGACTCATTTCTCAGAAGCTTGTGTTGTATGTGTGGCAACGTTTGATGTGAATTCACATTGTAAGAACTTACAAAACTAGAAAAGTATTCACACCCCTTGTACTTTTCCATATTTTGACACATTGCAACTAAAGATATAAATATATTTCATTGGAATTTTAACTGACATATCAAAAACACAAAGTGTTATACATTTGTGAAGTAGAAAGAAAATTATATGTGACTCAAAACATATTTTACAATAAAAACACGGAAAAGCACAGTGTGCAGAAGTATTCAGCCCCCTTTGATTTGAGTGCAACCAATTGCCTCCAGAAGTTACCTGATGGCTCCCTGTGATTAAACTGAGTCCAGTTGTGTTTAATCTGATGTCAGTAGAGAACCAGCTGCTCTGTGCCTCAGAGGTTCAGAGAATATAGGAGAGCAAACAGCATCATAAAGTCCAGTGAACACAGCAGACAGGTCAGGGAGAAAGATGTAGAGAAGTTTAAAGCAGACTTAGGCTGTCTGCTTTAAACTAAAAAGATTTTCCACTCTGAACATCTCACTGTTGAATCCATCATCTGGAGATGGAAACAGTCTGGTCCAACTGTAAACCTACAAGACAAGGCCATCCACCTACACGTCCAGCTGAACAAGCAGAGCTCTGATCAGAGTCAAGAGGCCCATGGTGACTCTGGACCAGATGCAGAGATCCACAGCTCGGGTGGGGGAATTTGCCCACAGGACAACTATTAGTCATCACTGCACAAATGTCTTTCTGGAAGAGTGGCAAGAAGAAAGTTGTTGTTAGAGAAGCACAAGAAGTCCTGTTTACAGTTTGACAGAACCAACATGACGTTGGACACAGCAGACATGTGGCAGGAGGAGCTTCTGCCACATGTTGGATTCTGGTTGGAAAGTGACAAAATATGAAAAAGTTCAAGGGTTATGAATATTTTTGCAAATCACTGCATGTAAGCTAAACATTTATTTTGTAAAAACATAGAAATAGAAAAGCCAATATGATATCAGTTAAACTTTGATTAAACCACATATTCCAATTAAAGATGAAATATAAAAGGGAAGGAAGCAACTCCTAACCACAATTGTTTATTTATATTTATGTTTAAATATAGCATATTTTATATTAACATTGTAAGAATCCACAATATCGCATAAATATAACATTTCTTCAATGTATGTATGTGATGGATATTTTATTTATTAATGCTGCGTGTTTGTAGTGAAAGTCCTTCTGTTCCAGAAGGAGAAAATCCAAAAAAAAAATCAATAAGTAAATAAAAAACTAAATAAATACTATAGCACTCCAGAAGTAAAATATGAACATTTGTTGGCATTTTTACATTTGCTTGAACCTGCTATTTGTTTATAAAACTAACATTGCATCTTTGCAGTTTACTCACTGTTGTGCACAAAATTTTTGTAAATCCTCAGCTGTGCTTTTCACAATATTTTTCCAATGCTACTTTTTAATACAGCTATGCATGTTTTATAGTTTAGTTTTCCTCTGCCCACTCTGTTCCCTTCCTCATTAGGGTGTAGACGGCCTCCTTGGATCTAAAGGAGACACCGGAGAACCTGGTAAATCTGTAAGTCTCACTTTGTAAACTGTAACTTTTGACATCCTTATTGTCATTATTTAAGATGATGCTATCATACAAGGGGACCTCATTCTTTGAATTCCTCAGGGACCCCCAGGGCCGACAGGGGAGCCTGGACCACCGGGGCCTCCTGGACGAAGGGTTTGTATCTGTGATTGAGTGTTTTTTATTTTTTTATTTTCTCGGTATCAAGTTTCATTATTTGAATGATGTCCCGCTACTTTCAACTCACCTGTAAACTTTCAGGGACACTTGGGAAAACCAGGGAAGGAAGGAAAGGAAGGTCTGAAAGGAACAAAGGTAAACATTTGAAACATCGTTAAAAAACAACAACTTTGAAATGAACCATGTGTGTGAGGGTGTCCCATGTTTCTGTCGTTCCATCAGGGGGCCCCTGGACTGGAGGGTCCCATTGGAAAGACGGGACCCAGAGGTTCTCAAGGGCATCCAGGAAAAAATGGTCCACAGGGCCTGAGAGGAATCCCTGGGCCAGCAGTGAGTCTGTTTGTGCCAATAGAAAGAAAGCAGACTAAAGATCACGCTCAACAAGTTTCTCTTTTTGTGTGTTTGTAGGGTGAGCAGGGTTTAAATGGGCCACCAGGTCAAACTGGACCTCCAGGTCCCATGGTAAGACCTTCAATTTAAACGTTTAGGCTAAAGTGCATGAGGCTAATTAGTAATATGAACTTTTACAAATGAAGTGAATCGTTTCTAGACATGAGACAACAACTATCGCCTAATTGGAGCATCCAGTTACCTTTCATTTGTTTCACTCAGTAAGCGCAGACGCTTACTCACCTTGTGCTGGACAGGTGGGATTCATTCTAAGCAGGGGTCTCAAACTGCAGAACTCAACTGCCAGTGTTCTGCAGCTTTTAGCCGTGTCTCAGTTTAAGCACACCCCAACTTAGTTTGTTAGGCTGACTCTGTGGAGCTTGAATAAAGGCTAAAGAAGCCATTTAGTCATTTGTAGGAACACATCTAAAGGTTTCAAGGACACTGACTTTGTTGGACTTCAGGTTGAGAGCCACTAAATAGTTAACCTGAAGTTTTCTGTTTGGGAGACTGTATGAATTTGGTTAAAATGTTAATTAACTTTTAACTAAAATTGCAAACATTAATAATAATGATCTATTGGTATCAAAAATGAATTACATTTCTTCAATTGAGTAGTGAAAATGTATCAATGAAATTGTATGTGTACTAGTGTTTTATAACTGATCTGATCAGGTTGATGGAAAATAAACAAACAACAACAAAAAACAACATGATTTTGACTATGTAACCTTTGACTCTTTAGGGTCCACCAGGTTTACCTGGCCTCAAGGGAGATCCAGGCAGGAAGGGAGACAAGGTTCATCAAAAACATGCAACTATTCTTTTACTGTAATATTTTCACCATTGTGTTTGTAACCTTGTTCATGATGTGGTCACAGGGTCATGGTGGACTAATCGGACTCATAGGACCTCCAGGAGACATTGGAGAGAAAGGTGACAGAGGACTACCAGGAAACCAAGGCCTTCAAGGTCCAAAAGGAGATGAGGTACTGAAACACCCAGAGTCAGAACTTAATCAAAACACAATGAAATTATTTACTTGAGAGTCACTTGGTGAAATAATTCAGATTGCATATAGGTACACATTAATAGAGAAAATTTACATTGATAACACAATTTTTTAAAACATGTTTCATTTTCACCTCCACATCTGAGAGGGCAGCACCCATATGAAATTCTCCCTGATGTTTAAAGAAACTGAGCCTGTTCTGTAAATCCAAATGTGTTGCTTATAATAGTTTTGTACAGCATCCACATAAAAATATATTGGGATTTCTTAATAACTATCTTAACAGTATGCTCGCAGAAACTATGGGTGCAGCTGACATAAAATCACAGTGTACTAATAATGGGTTTCAAGAGTTGAGTTTTGTGGCAACTTCAAAAACCAATCATACCTCAGACTTGATCGGGACATTTCCAGCTTTAAGTAGACATTGACAAACAACAACAGTGTTTAAGATGGCAGTTATTTCATTGGTTTTGTTTCTGTTGAAGTTTGTCTTGTTTACTTACAATTTGTCTCCTTGAATAAAAATTAGGGTTCAGTTGGCCCAGCAGGCCCACCTGGACCTCCTGGTCCCACAGGACTGTCTGTGAGTAAACTATAGGCCGTCTCACAGCTTGTAAAAAGACTAAACAATTGCTAACCTGACAGTTTTCTGGAAAACTACTAATCCTAGTTTTATGCTTGTCTTTTCTCAACATCTCTCCTTTTCTAATAGGGTGCTATTGGTCAAAAAGGCTCCAAAGGGAACCCGGTACAGTTGATACTGATTATTCCCTGTTATTACACTCATTGTTAGCAGCTCCACAGTACAACCTAAAGTACATTGTATTATTTACTATTTAGGGTCCAATAGGTCCCAGAGGAGACACTGGCCCTGTGGGGCCTCCAGGACCACCTGTGAGTTTTGCCCATAGCAAAAGTTGTGCCATCAAAAGTGTCTGTTTTCATTAAGACTCTCCCTTAACTTCTTCTTTGTTCTTTTGGTGTGTTTTCTCTCCCTAGGGACGGGCTGCTGTTGGTTTTTCACCTCTTCCAGAGCGAGGAAGAAGAAGAAGAACTCACCCTGTGGTTGATGGTGCTGCAATGGAGGATGAGGAGGAAACCATAGACAGAGGAAAGGACGACGGTTGGGTGCAAAGCGACCAGGCCATACTGGATGGTTTGGTGAAAGATAATGAGGCTCAGGACATGGAAGAAGTGTTTGCTTCAATTTCATCTATGAAAGTTGAGGTGGAGGGTCTGCGTAACCCAATGGGGACTTACCACAGCCCGGCACGCACCTGCAAGGAGCTCTGGCTCCTCCATCCAGAGCTCCCCAGTGGTACTTTATCACTTTATGAACTTTTTTAATCGGAACAACTGGGCCTCTTCTGTTTACATGTCTAAAACATTCATGTCCTTGTGTGAATTTGTTGTTTTGGGTTTTTTTTCATCTTCAGGGGAGTACTGGATAGATCCCAACCAGGGCTGCCACAGAGATGCCTTCAAAGCTTTCTGTAACTTTACTGCACAGGGAGAAACATGTTTGTACCCAGACAAAAAGTTCCAGTCGGTTAGTTTATACAGCTTACAGTAAGAAATCACAAAATCTTCTTTTGTTTTACAGCAGTACTAACTTCATGTTATTTGTTTCCATCAGGTGAAATTAGCAGCATGGAAAGGGGAACAACCTAACACCTGGTACAGTAAATTCAGGAAAGGAAAACAGGTACAATGTGATAAATAAATCTGCATCAGTTTTATTCTGACTTTATGGGGAGATATATGTGATTTAAAAGATAATTTTTATGATTCTAGCAACAGAGATCCATTTCTGGTGATCAATAGAAAATAAAGTCTGTCCATGTCATTACTAATGAGTCTCTCCACTGAGTTTACATACAACTTGTTCTTGTAAGCTTTCTATTTTTTTCCCCACAAGTTCATTTTTCAGGCTTTTTAAATGTTCAGTGATCAAAAGCACCATCGATGGTAATTGAGCTGAGGTGATGCTCTTTTCCACAACAGAGAAAACTTGTCTGCACAGATTGGTTTGTTTCCATGGAGAAAATTGGTTGAGTGAATAGATAGGAAGTCTACACTGATTGGTACGCTCTCTGCAGCCCGGGGGATGCTTTTAAAGAAAGTGTTGGTTTAGTTGGAGCTATAAATGACCAGAATAACAGCTTCAATTATTTTACCTAAGAAACAAAACACAGGCTGTCAGTTTCATTTTGACAAGCAACAGTATAATCAGAAAGTTTGAGGGATGAAGACAGAGATTTGTTCCTGGAGACTAAATGAGGCTGCTGTGAGGGATTACCATCCAGAGCTCTGAAAAAGAACCTGGCTCTCCCCAAAGTTTGAATACAAGATGCAATTTGTGCTTCTTAGTTTGTCAAAATTATAACACTGTGGTGATGATGTGCTCAGAGCTACTTTTTGTTTCCATTGTATCTTCGCTGTAGTTGACCATGAAATGATTTGTTTATCTTGAACGTGTCATTCTGTGGCTCTCTTCCAGTTCTCCTACACAGGGTCAGATGGTTTCACGATAGACATCGTTCAGCTGACCTTCCTGAAGCTTCTCAGTGCCACAGCAAAGCAGACATTCACCTATCACTGCCTCAACTCTGCCGCCTGGCTACACGTGGCCACCTACAGTCATGAACATGCACTGCGCTTCAGAGGCAGCAACGGGGAGGAGCTGACTCATGAGAACGCACATTACATCAGTCCGCTATACGACGGCTGCCAAGTAAGTGTTGCAGACGTGACATTAAAGCAAACGTACAGAAATGTGCTTAATTTTTTATTGTTTGATATTGTGCAGGTACGCTCAGGACAGGAGAGGACGGTTTTGGAAATTGAGGCACCGACGTCCCAGACTCTCCCCATCATCGACATAGCTGTGTCCGACTTCGGCAATGGGAACCAGAAATTTGGTTTCCAAGTTGGCCTGGTTTGCTTCAATGGTTAACAATCTCAGGAAGGCATAAGAACGTGATTAATTTAATAGAAAGGAGCCTCGGACACTTTTTTACATGCAGGGAGAACAAAACTTTCAAGATCGCATATTTAATTTGTACAGTAAACAATGTTTCATGGCTCAAACTACCACTCTTATTCAAATGTTCATTCGTTCATATGTTACAGGTTCATTGTTGTTGTATGCTACAAGGGCTCACTGTGGACTCACATGCTGTTACAAAGAGAAGGACACTTTTGTTGATGTCCTCACGGTTTTTTCTCTTCTTCTTTTCTTCTTCAACACCTGTACTCTGCTCTGTTTCCTCTCCTTCTGTTTCAGTAATGACTTTAACAAAACATATTAGTTTTGTCACACACATCTATCTCCAGTTACCTGTAAGGGAATCAGGGTGGAATAATTAATATTCTTAAATCTGACAGATTCAGATCATCCAGCATAATCCAATGAAATAACTGAAACTGTCAGCATTCACAAATAGTTTCATATTAGTTTATTGTGTTCATCACAAATATCTGATTGAGAAAACATAAACAAGAAGCTGACTTTTAATTAGTGGCACAGAGTAATTCTTGCTACTGGAATCGGGTTTGATGTTCATTCTTAGAGTTCCTAAGTACCACCAGGAAGGAGTAACATATTTCATTTGTGTGGACTCTTACTGAGGAAAAACACTCATTGTTGCTTATCTTAACCATTTATTCGGTTTGATGTTTACAATAGAGTCAAAGGACGTACAGTGATTTTATAAGCTATTCAAAAGGAAAATAGTTTGCTATTAATTTAGGCTGCAGTAGAATGATGAACACATAGCAACAAACCTGATCTTTTTTATTCTTTACTGCCTACAACCACTGGAAGTCTGAATCCAACAAAGAAAATAGACTTTAATCTACATTCAAATTCTCTTAACACTGCTACAAATATTCACCACTCTACTTTCTTAGTGATGAAAACATAGATGTTTTAACAATTTTTCCAAGGACACCAATAGGAGTTAGTGGGTTTTATAAAAATGTATTTCAATACAATTCAAATCTCATATTTGTGAGTGTGTACAGTTTCAGATATTTTTTGTTATCAAACCTCATTTTTTTGTTTTCTTTTGTTTTGTTGTACTTCTGTGGTTGTGATTATGAGTTAAACACATTGCATTGATGAGCCACAACATTAAAACCACTTTCAAAATGAGTAATACAAACGTTGATTCATAATTAATCAAATTTTTTTATCTTAAACCATCTGTATTAATCCTGTTTGATGTCAAACGCCATGTCTAGTACATCCTGATCAAGTATGTTTTCATTATCAGAATTGAAGTTTGAACTAAAAGTGAACTAAATTCAACTTCAGGTCCATGCTGTTAGTTCATCACAGGTCTGCAGTGTTAGCTATTAAGTAACAGACTAGTCATTCATTTTCTTCAATTTACAAGTGTACCTTCTCTAAAACAGTTTAGATGTTTTTCACCGTTTAAAATAATTACTGTGAAAGACACAACAAAATACAACTTCCTGTTTATCTCTGTGATGTCACATGTTCTGTGCTCTGTTCAGAAATCCTTAGATAATTGCTTATTCGAGGAACATAATAGTCAATTTCACGACCAAAAAAATGCTAAGTTTTCGATGTTACAAAGCAAGTCCTACAACTCACACAATGACAATATAAAAAAATGAAAACTCCAGTCAATACCTTTCATAAACTAAATCACAGGAAATCCTAACATAAATCTTTTGTGAGTTTATTTAAGACTGTAACTTCAGGTGTTGAGTAAGATATATCTGTAGAAATAAAATATGTATTTTCAAATCATTATAAGAGCTTCCTTCAGCTAACTAACCTCATATTACTGCAGCAGCTATGGAAAAAAATTGTCTGTCTCTGAGTAAAGGATATGATCAGAATGTCTTGGACCTACCGGGTCTTTAAAAACCACTCATCACCTTGTATGTTTTACCCTTCGCATTACTTTAGCTAATTAATCAAAAGCAACAAAATTGTTTTTTTTGTGTTGAAGAAGTTTACCATCCCCTCACTCCTTGTATAAAGAAGTGGAAACTGATTTCCATATAAGATTTATAAATATTCACGTCTTTCAAATCAGTATGTAATGAAAGTATATTCAACTGCAATCTGAGTTTGTGAACAGGTCTCAGTCAGGCTTGCACATCTGGATTCTGCAATGTTAATCTCTTCAAGCAAATCTATTCAAGCTGTGTCAGGTTGTGTCAGGTAGCTTGGGGATTGGCTGTGAACACCCTTTTTTCCAGACCTGGCACAAATTCTCGATTGGATTGGATTGTCTTTCTGGAAAATAAATGCTGCCATAATTCTCCTATAAATGGAAATACCAGGATTCCACTATAGGGATGCAGGGTGTGTAGTGATTAGCAGTGTTTTGTGTCTGCCAAACATTTAATGTTGTCTGACGGCCAAAAATCTGCATTTGGTTTCATCTGACCAAAGAACAATCATGGAGTCTCATGTGCTTTTTGGAAAACTCTAGTCAAGCTTTTATATGAGTTTTTGACAGCAGTGGCTTTCTCATACCTGCTCTGCCATAAAACTTTGAAAGGTGAAGAAGATGGGCAACAGTGGTTGTAATGCAGAGTCTCTCCCATCTCAGCTGCTCAAGTTCGTAGCTCTTTAAGTGTAGTCATGGTGACCCGGTGACATGCAAAAACCAGTCTAGTTTTTGCACATGCAGTCAGTTTGTGAGGATGGCCTGATCACGTCTCAGATTTAATGTGTAGAATATTCCTTCTAATTCTTGAGGATCGATTTAGCTGAACTCCAGGGACAGTTCAGCACCTTAGACAAGTTTTGTTGAGTAATTTGAAGGAAAAAAACAATAATAAGGGCAAAACATTTGAAACTCACTATTAGCAAATGTCTAATCTTAAATCACTCAGATATTTGCAAAACATATCTTGATTGGGACATGCCTGGCAATGACGCAGGACAACACAAATTTCCTACATTCATTCCCTGAAAAGATAGACTTCTGTTAAGGAAAAGACCTACAAATTATTAAGGCGGTGCTTTTAAAGTTGTGGCTGATCCACAGATTTTGGAGTGTAATATATCAT
>CAEGAF010130865.1:0-45440 GCA_903067075.1 Micropoecilia bifurca
TGCTGTGAAGTACATGGGGCACATTGTGTCTCGGAATGGACTGGCATTAGACCCTGTAAACAGCGAACGCATCAGCAACTGGCCTGTTCCACACTCTCCAACAGAGGTACGTGCCTTTTTGGGGCTGTGTTCATATTACAGACGTTTTGTACATAAATATGCCTTTATTGCTCAACCTCTGCATAGGCTTACCCAAAAACAAGTGGTGTTTGAATGGACAGATGACTGTTCTGCCGCTTTTCAAGCACTTAAGGATGCACTGACTTCGCCTCCAATAATGGCATTTCCCAACTTTGACAAACCATTTATTTTGAGTACAGATGCATCTAATTTTGCTGTTGGTGCTGTACTGTCTCAGATACAACAGGGACAAGAAAAGGTTGTATCTTTTGCAAGTCATGTACTTTCGAAAACAGAGAGAAAGTGGTCTACATATGACAAAGAACTGTATGCCATTGTGTGGTCAATTAGACACTATAAACATTATCTGAGTTGCAATCCTTTTACAATCATCACTGATCATCGTCCTTTACTCAGCTTAAGAAAGATGGACGTCACGCATGACCCTACCGGACGCAAGGGTCGTTGGGCATTGGAGTTGGACCCATATCAATGGACAATCACTCACAGAGAGGGGAAGAAACATACAAATGCCGACGCCATGTCACGGATGCCATTGGAGCAGGACTCAACTGAGGTAACAGTTTCAGCACTGCCTGATGGTCACACTTCTCCTTGTGATACAGAAAAATCTGTTTCACTGGCCGAGTTGCCATGTTCAGGCCCTGAACATTCAGAGATGACCAACGTACCACAAGTGTGTTGTGTGGACAACGAGAGGACACATGTCAATATGGGGTTTGACACATTACAACAGACATTATCCAATCAAAATATGGACATGGTATGCGCACAACTCTCTGATCCTGTTTTCTTTGAAGTGTATACCTGGGTGAAAAACAAGAAACGTCCCTACCTCAGACAGGTAAAAGGTAGAGTTCAGAGAAAACTTTGGTGGCAGTTTCCTAAGTTATTACTATGTAATGATTTGCTTTGTCGCAAAGGTCAGAGTGCACCGGGGAAACCCGAGGTCTATCAAGTATTAATTCCACCTGCACTTGTTACAGAAACAATGCATTTTCTGCATGGTAATCCTTGTTCTGGTCATTACAGTGCTGAGCGTACATTTAAGAAGGCATTGACAGTGTGTTATTGGCCAGGAATGAGATCTGATATTGAAAACTTCTGTAATCTGTGTAAGACATGTGAAGCTTTCCGAAAACCTGTACCAAAGCACGGAGCCCCTTTGCAATCTATTCAGACTGACAGACCATTTCAGTTGGTCTGTACGGACATTACTGAACTTCCGGTTACCTCTCTTGGTAATAGATATGTGCTTGTGGTACAGGACCATTTTACCAAGTATGTAAATGCCTATGCTATGTCTGACCAAAAGGCTGCCACAGTAGCACAGTTACTGTGTGAACGGTATATACCTGAACATGGTGTTCCTGAGGAACTGTTGTCAGATCAGGGACGACAATATGAGTCTGAAATTATTCACACAATTTGTCAGAGACTACAAATGACAAAGAAAAGAACCTCTCCATATCACCCAAGAGGGAATGGAATGGTTGAACGGTTTAATCGGACTCTGAAGGAGCAGTTGGCTCGACTCATTCAGGACTATGGAGGTGAGTGGGACCACTACCTCCCTGCTGTAGTACTTTCATTCAACTCTACTACTCACTCGAGCACAGGGTACTCACCATATTTCCTTGCTCATGGACGAGAACCCCGACTACCTGCTAATGTCCATATTTCATCGCCAAAGGTTTCTGATTACCCACAAAACTATGGTTCAGAACTGGCTACACGGATGGATGCTGCTTTTGAGACTGTTCTTCTCCATCGTGAAGAACAAAAACAAAAACGAGAGTACTATTACAACAAAGAGACACGGTTTAGGCCGTATACTTGTGGTGAGCTGGTATGGATAGATGACCCCACCACACAACGACAAAAGCTTTCCCCAAACTGGACTGGACCATATAAGGTTGTATCTGTGGATGAAAAGGGGCTCCTTTACAAGCTGGTGGATGTTAAATATCCTCAGGCTGCGACCAGAGTCATTCACTATGATCGATTAAAACCTTACCGTAGCTCCACAGACAAATTACCCACAGATGTATCCCAGTCTGTGTTTCTTCCAAACAGGGACACACTGCCGAGGTATACCGCTTTGTCTGGTTCATTGCCCTGGTTTTTTGGCCAAACAACGGCAGCCCAGACATCAGGAACCACTAGGTCGTTGCCATCTTCACCGAGGAGCCCAACAGGACTCATTTCCCAGCAGCCTACACAACCACCTCCCAGCTTGCCGCCTTCTGGGGGTGCACCGGTCAGTAACCTGACCGGTTACTCGGCGTACCAGTCAGGAATGCTTTGATAACGTACAAAAATACTCTGCTGGACAGCTTGTTTCATTCTAGTGCCATTCAGAGTAGGTTCTGTACACAACAGGACTTCTGGTGACATTAGGAGATTGTCTGAATGAACAGTTTCATGTTGATTGTGAGCAGACACACTGGGGGAAATAAAAGAAAGACCTGCCAAGGAACTGGGCAGGTTACACATAAACTTCCTTGTTTGTTTCTAGGTCTTGGTGATCTGTCTAGAATGATCATCTCACCTGTTGCTCCCTGTAGTAAATTGACAGACCAGTTTGTCTTTCTTTACCCCCATGAAACCATCTGCTGGATATGTTTTTGTGATTCAAGACATTTCCACTCTAAATGTTATGTAATTTGATGATTGTGCAATGACTGAGTATTCCATAAAGGTTTGAGAAACCCAGAACATCCTCGCTCCCTTTATAGGTTTTACCTAATTCATTGATGAATGCAAAAGAACAACCAGCTCTCCAACAGCAGGAGAGTACAGGTGAGTTTTATAACAACCCCAATTTGGGAAAAATATCTGCATTGACCTTTGTCCTCAGATCAAGTGGATATCTCAATCCAGATGATATTTGTTTCCTCATAATCCTGTCTATTTTGTGAAGTTCACTAATCATTCCTGCATCAAAACCCTCCACTGGTTTATTTTAAATAGCTAACACATTTATAGAGAGAAATCTCAATTTAAATATCCTTGGTACCTGGATATTGGCCTCTAAGAGCAAATATATTTTTTGTTCTCCACTTTCAACCACGAATAGTCATTTCCTTCATGAACTGAGGTAGGGGCTGAGAGCGCAGAGATTATCAGGTGAGTGGCGCCATCTGCTGGAGGATAACGACTGCAACAACCAAATGTTTTTCTTTTAAATGGATAGAACTTCTTATGCCGTAAAGATGCGACAACCACAATAATTATAAAAACATGCTTGTTTAATGTAGGTAGCACTTTGATCGGTTGCTACTTCTAGATAAAATATTTTGGAATAAAATTTTACTCCAAAAGAAAATTTTGTTTCATGTCTCAATCCAATTAACCATCCAGTAGCTTCTTCCCTCAACTTAGATTTGTTCTAAAACATAAACTCTCCCCAAATCCTTCATTTTACTTTGTTTTTTTCTAAAAATATTTAGCTTAATTTGGGTTGTTGCCCAAATGTCATAATTAGACCTGGATGTGTATTTCAGAGAAATCAGAAATAATTCAAAATTCAATTTAAGCTAAATCCCAGGCTAACCCATCCTTTCCCAAAAAAGTCCACAAATACGAAAATTAAAAACAGTAAATCTCCAAAACAAGCTTAAAAAAATCTGACGATTGAAGTCAAAATTGCATTTATGAGATAAAGGAATATGTAGGTATATAATAAATATTTCGGGGTTTTTTTAACATCCAAAGATGAGACAAAATGAACAGACCTGAAAGGGTTAACTTTAAACAAAGATGAGCGTCATGACTCAGTTACAGCTCAGATAACTCACTTTGGCTTTTTGATGCCAATTTTCAAACACTGGTTGAATTTGTTTTGAATTTTATTTATAATACCAAAAAATCATATCCTGTTGGTACAGCTGTTGCCTTGCAGCAAGAAGGTTCTGAGTTCGATTCCCGGCCCTGGTCTTTCTGCATGGAGTCTGCATGTTCTCCCTGTGCATGTGTGGGTTTCCTCCCAGTGTGTGTGTTTGCATGGTTGTTTGTCCTGTGTGTCTTTGTGTTGCCCAGTGACAGACTGGCCTATCCAGACCTGTCCAGGCTGACCCCGCCTCTCGCCCGGAAGTTAGCTGGAGATGGACACCAGCACCTCCCAGCGCCACCGAGGGAGCAGGGTGTAAAAAAAAAGGGTGATCTTCAACAGTTGTGTTAAACCCCACCCGCATTTTTTAAAATTATTCTTTAGAACCACAAATTGCATCGGGATTTAATTGTGTGGCTCAGTGTTTACAGCTCGTTTGTCCTCAGACTGCATCACTAAGCTGTGCTCATGCAAATTATTACCAGCAACAAGTCTGGTTCATTTGAGTAACTTCTGCATTTGGTGCTACAATTGTCTGCTGTTTATATCAACATGAGGGAAAAGGGAAGCTGGCTCCATGTTGAAAATGATTGGCTTGTTGGTTAATACACTCCCCTGTAAAAGTATTCATGCTCCTTGAGCTTTTCCACCTGAAGTAGACCAAAACAAAGAAGTGCATCGCTGTGAAGCAAAGAAAAAATTAGTGCTAGAAACGGAACAGGTCAGGGATAAAGTTGTTGAGATGTTTGAAGCTGGGCTTATAAAAAAAACTTCAAAAGATATGAACATGTTACAAAGCACAGCTTAAACCCATCAACTGAGTAATACGTAGAAATGGCCAAAAAAGGGCAAAGAGATCATTTTTCAGAGAAGAGCAACCTTGAGGTCCATAACTGGAGGAGCTGCATGGACACAGCTCAGAAAGAGAATCTGTCAACAGTAAAACAGTCATGTACTGGGTGAAGGCGGCTTTTATGGAAGGGTTGTGAGAAAACTGTAAGACCACCAAGAAGTTTGCCACGAGCTCTAGAGAGGACAAAGGAACCATGGTGATGAGGCCAAAATGTACTTTTTGTTGTTATAGTCAAAACTCCGTGGCATTAAATGACCACTGCACACCATCCTGGCCACAGCACTGATTCAGTTGTGCAGTGGTCAGCAGTGCAGTTGTGTCGCTTTAGTTGGAGCAGGGAAGATGGTTAAGATTAACTGAGAAAAAAAACCCTATAAAATCTACAAAATATCCATTTGGGAGATTGAATTTAAACAAAAACCATCATTTTTAGATTTTTGTTTGTAAAAACATTTCACCTTCCTCCACACTTATGCACACATTTGCATCAATCATGTAAAATCCAGATAAAATCCGTTGAAGAATTTTGTTGCCATGTGACAAGTGACAGCAGAGTTTGCATGGTATTAATACTTCTGCATGGTATTTCAGCTGGGAGGAAAGAAGAGAGATTAAAATAGACCAAAACAACTCAAGAAGTACATTATTAATTCCATATTCCAGGTGTGTGAGCGTCGTTGAGGAGGGATTAAATTTGCTCTGGGATGCATTTTGTTGCAGAATAGACCTACTTTATTTGTGCAAAGATCCATGCATCCTCTTTGGGACATACAAAAGTGTATTCAATTAAAAAGCGGGAGCCACTGAAAGAAATTGAATAAAAACAAATTAAGATGGTGTTCAAACTTAAAAAGACGAAAAAAAATCTATTGTCTTAAATCAATAATTACATCATCAGTACGTACCTGGTGATGTTTAGCTTTGAAGTAAAAAGATCCATCTCTCTCCACTCAAAGCTAATAATCATATACATTTCAAACAAAATAAACTCATAGCCAGTGTTTGTAGACTTCAGCTTATATGAACAATATAGCTAAGTCAACTGTTATGTTCTGTTACCAGAAAGTTAAATTAAAAAAAACTATTAAAACATTTGCAGTTTTCTTAACTTTAAGCAAATGAAATGTGCTTCAACACACTTGTGCCATAATTCCTCAGTGTGACATAATTTCTCAGCGCTATGCCAGCTCTTTTTGACATCATGATTTAACTGAATGAGTTACGTCATGATCAGCTGTTTCCAGCAGGACTGATGAATAACCTTCATGTTTTCAGGTTGCCCAGTGGTAAAAACACTTGTCAGCACAACCTCTCCTGTAAACACGGAGACGAGCAGAAACACAGACTAAATTAGCAAACATGATCCGATACATAAAAAAAAAAAAAATCATCTATAGGGTTGACCGTCCTCCCAGCCTCCAGGCCTGGCCTGCACCGTTAATGACTCAGGAAGATTCAGGCACCAGTAAACGTCCCAACAGTCTCTGCTCAGGAGTGGCAAACTGTCCGTACTGCAGAGGAACCATCTGCCTCACGGACCACCGTCTACACAGGTGGCTGTCCGTTATGCCGGAGCCCAGTGTAAGGCCACAGGAGCTGCTGGATGGTCATCCAAGAGTCTCCTGTCCCCACCGGCGCTGCGTCGACTGCTGGCTGCGTCACCAAACTGAACAGCAGCGCAAGAAGGCCTGAGGGCAGCACAAAGTGGGTGGTCAGGCTTTGGAGGTGAAGATGCATTTTATATTTCAGGATAGACATTTTAGCCCATTAATGTATAAGGTTGGCGGACAGATGAAAAACAGTAAAAACTTGGATTTTAAGGAGAGTCAAAGGAAGAAATGCACCAAGATTCCTTCAGGTAGGTTAAAATGACTTATTCTGGCAAACAGCAGTCATCAGGCTCTTTAATTACAACTAAAAATAAACAGTTTTCCTGGGACAGCAAGTTGTTTCTCCACCATTATGACACTGAGCAGCTGCTACATGAGCAGGACTGACTGGTTCTGATTGGTCGTTTCTGACTGGGAGCTGTGAATTTCTTCAGACAGCAACAGTAGCTCAGAGAGAAGGCAAAGAAGCTTGAAGACGTGTTTACCTGCTAAAACCACCACAATCGCCAACCACAGCCAGAGTCCTCTGCTTCCTCTGGCCACTGCTGCGGCCGAGGCTTTGGAACTGGTCAGGTTTTGGGAAACAGACTGAGGAATTCCTGGATCTGTAGTTGTGGGGCTGGACGAAGGACTTGGACTGAAGGAGCAAGAAAGAAATGTTAGCCGATTATCACCTGAAGATAGTCTATGAAGGATGGTCAACCAGAGGGGAAACTGTAAAGCAAGTGAGTCAACTTAACAAAAATGAATCAGGATGGAAGTGAATCCACCACAAGATGTTTCAGGAAACATCCCTTTCATTTATGGTAAATTGTGCGATGAACAAGAAGCAGTAAATTAAATGAAATCTGATGTTGGAAGCCACCAGTTTTGCTGTTTTAAAGATAGACAAACATTTATATCATAATGAACAGAATGCAAAAGCTGTGCAAAGCTCTAAAGTGGTCTGATTGGTAAGTGGGTTGGAGAATGAACTTGACAGACGCTCTGAACTTACAGCATGACAAACAGTTCATCCTGACTCCTGAGTTATTTGTAAGGAAGAAGATAAAAAAATAGCTCATTATTTGCTTGCGTGCACAGGATAGACACTTGGCCCCACAGTAGATCAGGTTCAACCACAAAAAAAAAGACAGCTTGCACAGAAATTGTTAAAACACATGAATGAATTAATATCAGGGACAGAACAAGGTTGGCGAGGATCAACATGGAATAGATGCTTTACAAAAACAGTCTGAGCTCCAGCCTCATGCATAAGTCACAAATCAACTCATTTGTCACATTCATCTCAACTCAGAAAAGTAGAAGTGTAATGTTAACAGAAAGCTGCAGAAAGTAAAGAAGTTGGCCCAGCTTTATCCCATTAAAAGAAACAGTTTCATCACTTAGGAGGTTCCACGAGTTCCTTTTAACTTTGAGACAAATTTATGAAGATCATTTTTTTTCCAAATTATTGCGATTTCAGGTAACGACTCAGGCAAACTGCTGGTGAAGCAGTAAGCATCTGCTGTCAACACGATAGTTGCGCATAAAATAACTTTTACTAAGCAAAGCCCACCACAGGTGAGGACCACAGGAACCTCACTGAAGCCAAGTGATCAACTCTTTCACTGTGCTTCACATTTGGCTCGCAGGAAGTACTGCTTTAGGAAGCTGCTGATGTTCTTTTGGTTTCACTAACGTCTTCTGGGGCAGAAGGAGAGAGGTGAGTTTCTGGCCCAGCTCAGTGAGGCTGGACCTCCTCCTTTCCTCCAGCACCGCCGCCTCCTTCGGCTCGTCGTCCGGCTGGCCGTCTGCGCTGCTGCAGGACGGCCTGTGGTCATGCGCGGTCATGCGTTCACAAAGAAACCGTGTTGAGAACAGTGAGGCTACAAAACCACAGCGTTTGGTGAGCAGACAGTTGTCATGCATGTAGAGCACCAAAAAAAAAACAAAAGCTGGTAAAGCTGGTTAGATAGACACCAAGTTGCATAAAAAAAAGAAGAATAAAGTCAATTTACATTTTAGCAAAATATGAATGCATTTTAAGTCAAGCAAATTACTGCGGTTTGAAAATATTTATACCCCTTGAACTTTACAAAATTATTAGTATTCAGCCAATTCTTTGCAAAAATCTATTTAACTGACATTAAAGCAAACTGAGCCTTTTACTTTATGTCTCAAAGACTTTGATCATTTTTGCAAATCATCAGTAAACAATTTTCAAATCTTAACACAGATTATCTAACTGGATTTAAATCAGAACTTTGGGCCACTGGAACATATGATTTGATTGATATGATTGAAACTCTGGCTGAGTTTTTTTTATTAACACAATCAAGTCACTACACCAACTTCAGTTGTTATAAAAACTTTTTTAATGTTTTCTTCTACGTGCTTGATGCGTCACTTCTCATTGCATCAAACGTCAAATGGATGCAGTGAAGTTTATGAAGTTATAAAGTGACAAAATATGAGAACAATTCAAGGGGTATTAAGATTCATAGAAGGCGATGTGGACGTTTCAAAACCAGAGCATTAAGCCATTAAGCAATTTCACACCTTTACATACATCAAATTGTCATTTTAGTAAACAAATATTAGACAGCGTATTGGATGGTGTCAACCAATTAAGACCGGTCTCTGTGCACAAACAGCAGCTCAGGTCTTAGTGGGTTTGCAGCAGCAGCACAGACCATTAAAACAGCCGATTTCCACAGACACTTCCTCATGCAAAGGACTTCATGCATAAAAGATGGCCGTCATGTGGTTTAGGGTCATTGCTGGGGTGTTTTCTGTGTTTTCGATCAACTTCAGTTTTTTTTTGTTCAACTATTTGGCCTGCACACTCAAAATGAAAACACTCTTCCTCATCATCTCAGAAAAAAAAACCGATCTCATCGTGTTTCATCGCTAAAAGCCAACAGCCATCTTTATGCATGAGGGTTTGCTTTGAAAACACCGAGGTGACACAGCCAGAGCGACGTCCATCTCCTTACCCCTTGGTCATGTCAGGGGGGTCTTCAGTGTCAACCCAGGCTGCAGAGCTAACAAACCGTTTTAGCGGCGGCCGTGTCAGGCTCTTCCCTGTCACATTCCTGGAAACCATCGTTATCACATAGGGGCATAATAAAAACAACCCTCCAAGTAACAGAACACAGTGGAGACGAGGAGAAGAGTAAAACCGCCAATAACAAAAGGAACAGACAACTGAACAAGTCCACTTTGAATCAATGCAATGACATTTTCCTCAATATTTACTTGGTGTCTCCTCTCATGCATGGCGAATTTTTCATTATAATTTTTATTATTTTTTTACTACTTACCATGGAGATCTCCTGGTCAACCTCTCTACTTCACTCTCTGGCCCATCTTGACCCATTCTGGACTGTAACAGATAAAAAACCTTTTGTCTTAAACAAATTAGAACAATGATCATCATAACTGGTCCAATTTTCCAAACCGCTTCAAGAGGACATGATTGTGTTTTGCATGTTTGTAGTTTAACCACAAATTAACCAGACAAACTTCATAGTTGGGTTTTTGTTTAAGTTCTCCTCACATTAAAACCACCTCCTAAATTATGACATCTCATCTGAAAACAGTCATGAGTCAAAATATGTTGCAAAGATATTCACATCCTCTTTTCTCTGCACTGCCTTTTTAAAATGTATTTATATATTTTAATTTTCTGTGGTGGAACACAACTATATATTTCAAAAGTGAAATTGAGAAAAGTGACACAGTTTTGAAACAATTTAATAAATAAAAATCTGAAATGTATTTATTCCACATATCGTCCCTTTATGGTCGAGAGGTAAGCAAAAAGCCAATGTTTGCTTCTGACTTGGAATGTTTTTTAATCTTTTTTTTAACAAATAATTTTTTTTCTTTTGCTTCTCAATTATCCTCTACTGTGTGTCGATTTGTCACATAAGACAAGTAAAAACTTTATTCAAGTGTGTAGTTTTACTATGACAAAATCTGGAAAGGTTTTTGATAGTAGACATGTTCTGGAAACATTAACTGAATATGTGTTGGACATTGTTCCTCAGCATAATCTGAGATTTGCTGAATTTCTTGTTTTATTTGTTTGAATCTCATCTATCTTTGAGAAATTAACACCCAGGAAGATGAATCTAAGTGTATATTACTGACATGTAGTGATTCTTACCACGTCAAAGTGAAAGGTTCCAACAGGATTCACGCTGAATCTTCTGGGTCTTTCCTGCTTTGAAAAGAAGAAACAAAACTCATCAAAGCATAAAAAAAAGAAATCACACTTCATTATAGTCATTCAGGTCAACAAGTAACAAACCATGTATTTAGATGGCGGCTTCTTGCCACGGAAATCATCTGTCATTTAAAAAAAGACAAACATTTAAAAATTGGTTAAAAGGCAATTTTAACCCATTTTAATTTGAAAAGTTTTATTTGCGAGGCTTCAAAACCTTTTTGCGTTTGTGAGCCGAACGATCTCTCACTCTGCATGAGCGCCTCTCTCAGCTCCAGGAGCTCAGCGTGTTCTTTGGTGTACGTCCTCCTCAGGTTCTCAACGTGCTGGATCATCACCTCCACCGCTTTACCAATACGGTTCTCCTGTCGGAAAGACAAAGTGGCAGTTTTTGACAATGTCAGAAATGAAATGGAAAATGAAACAAAAAGAAAAAAGTTAGTGTTGCTGCAGGCGTTTTCATCTGACCTGGTGAATAGCTCCAAGCATTTCAGAGCGACTGGACACTCTGGTCATGGACTGGATGAGAATATCCAAGTTTTTCTGGAGCCTCTGGATGATCTCCATCGACTGGCTGTCATCTTCACACAAAGGAGTGAGAGCCTACGATGGAAAAGTGAGGTGAAATGAAAATAGGACATAAATGCAGATGCATTTAGCCAAAACAACTCCACATTCCCACAAGATATTGTCAAGCCATCAGCAGTATTTCATCTCTTTTTGAAAATATGACTTTAAGGGTCAGAAATACCCCTATTCAGCTGGTTTAGAAGATTCAATTAATTCAACATTCATTTAAGCTTCTGGAAATAAACCAACATTTGGCTCAGTTGTACTGAAGCAGTGGAAGAGAAAACATGCAGGGTAGCTATTCTATAAGAAGTGAAAAGTTAAAGGTTCAAATTTGGACCTGCAACAAGCCTTGGCAGCTGGACACTTCTCTGCGAACATTTTCTTCTGCGAGGTCACGTGACCTCTCCTCCAATCGGAGCCTTTTCTCCAGGGTGAACATGTCACATTTGAATCCCAGTGCCAGGCGCTGGAACTCTGCCTGGAAAAGTAAAACGCATTGCACTGCAGACATTTTCATAAAAGCTATCTAAATGGAAGAAGACAACTCAGATTTAAAGAAAAGTATATCAATCCAGATTAGAGGAATTTACTTTAAAAATGCTTCTTATTCCTAAATTAGCTGCCCAAACAAATTCTTCACATATTCCAAAGTTAGTTGCTGTGCTTACCTCAATCTCCTTATCAGTAGGTGATGAGCTAAAGAAAGTTTGAGAGAATCATTCCTTGAATAGTTCAGGACTCGTTTTTTAAAAAAATGGGCCACGAGTGTCTGTTATCGTACCTGTTCCTGTCGTCTTTGAAAACATCGTTGGAGTCAGAGGTCAAGGATGAATCCGCTAGAAAACGAGTCGGTAAAAGTTTTCGACCAAGCACAACTTGAACAACTGAATTCACCTTAAAGTGTGAAAAGACTTTATATTCAGCAGCTTTCAATGAATGTGTCTGACTTACATCGTCTCCTAGGAGCCAGGCTGATCTCACTTGGTTCATCCTGGACATGGTTCTTCTCAACAGCATCCATGATGTGTGCCAGATTCTGCAAAGTTTGTACAAAACATTCCGTTTCCTCCTTTTTTTGCATTTCCTGCTGCGGCCCCTCCGTTTCAGACGACTCTTCACTGTCAATTCCCGTCTTTTTTAATTTGTCTTTTTACTCCTTCTTCCTTCCTTTAGAACAATCGACAAGACTCTTTATTTAGAATGAGCCTCTCCTTATTGGAGATAAAAATCAAACTGTGCTCCATTCTTCCCTCCCTCTCTTCGATAGGCTCACATGGTCGTACACATGCAAAACTGGAAAGACAGCAACTTTTTCCAGTTTACATGTTCAGGCTGCAATACACCGACGTAGAGTCTTGTTGTGGGTGGAGGAATTTTATCTTCGTGTTACAATCTTCACTCAACATTTCAGGCTGTTTAAGGACACGGCTGAAAAAGGTCGTAATATTTTGGAGCATGTTCTAATGATGGTGATTTGTTTGCACTTAATGACTCAAAGAGCAGCTTCTTGATATCAGTCTTACTAAACACAAAGCTAACTGGTTGATGAGGACTTATCAAGCATATCCAACTATAACAAGCTTTTCCAGCACAATGCTTCAAACAGAAACCAAGAAGTCAGTATGGGTTTAACCAGAAAACTAGATTTTTGCATTCAGCTTTACAAGCTACACCCAGGCTTAACTAAGGACTTTTCATGGTTCAACAATAAGGATTGGGCTATAAAGGAACTCACTGTATAGTTAAAGGTCAAAATTATTCCTGGTAAAAACGAACATACGACCGTCTGACATGCACCAAAAAACATCAGCTTCAGGACCCCAAAGTTCTTTGTGAATATTAGTTTGTGCCCTTAAGGTTAAGTCAGCTTATGCTATGCAACAGACTCAGCACTAGAAAATCCCTCTCCAACTGGTCCACTCTAAAACATTATTATTTTTTGAGCTATTCAAAAACTTGACTAATCCAGAACTTCCATTGGATTAGATTTGGATTTTGATGCTTTATTCAGGCTGTTCCTGGTTGAATTCCCTCTAACTCGGTTGAATCAAAATATTTCTACAAAAAAGAGGGTTGAGGTATTTGCTAGATTCCTCGACACTAATTAAAAGATTTATTGCCATTTGATTAAAGTTGTTGCAACCAACAGTTGCACAAGCAGTTTTTAGCTAACAGAGACAGATTGTGAGATGTGAAAAATGATCTGAAACACAACAGTTACAGAAGAGCGAAAAATAAATTTGGAAGGAGACAAATAATTTCACATCACTGTACTCAAATATAGTGCAACTGGATGAAAACACTACTTCTTGTTTTTCTATTAAAAAAATAAAAAACAAGAGTTAAAATCCTGTTGCTTCACTACATTCATAGTTTTTACACTGATCTCTAATTTCCTATTTTGCAGGCCTAAAACTAAAATAATAAAATAAAAATCCTCAGAACAGGGTTTCTCCCAGTGTATTATAAGCCTTGCGGGACACCAGACTTTACTTGCCTCCCACAAGGCCAAGTTTATTTATTTATTTATTTATTATTTATTATAGATTTTAAGACTTTATAGTGGATGTTTAGATATTGTCCAAGAAGACATTATTACCTAGTGATATTTTCATATTCCCTAATTTTGTATTTTCAAATTTCAAAGCCCTACCAATGGGCTTAGCATGTTATCTAGGGGAAAGCTTGTCGTAGAAACCTATATAAAATAATAAATATATAATAAATATATCAATTTATACAGTCTATTTTATGCCATGGCTTACCTGTGAAAAGGGGAGGTTAGAGGATGTGCTGCTCTTTCCACCTCCTGATTGGCTGTTTGGTCCGTTCTGTGATTCTGACTGAGGAGAGCCGCTCTCAGAGATGTTTGGCCCATTGCTTGTGAGCTGATTCATCGCTTGGAAGAACATTAAGCGAGTCAAAGGTACTCATATGTAAGCATGTGTATGCAAAACACCAGCTGCATATCCTGCTTTCATACAGATAGACGTTTTGTTTGCTTCTTTTACCTGTCGGAAGAGCTCGACCACCAGCCGTATCATCCTGAAGCATCTCTTCTTCCTCTACCACCACAGGTAAGAGACTTGTGCTGCAAAAGACACACTTCACATGTAAAACACCACAATATGGTAAATCTGAGGCATAATTACATGACGACAACAAACAAAACCTCACCCGTCCTCAGCTGCTGATTTATCTCCTGACGGGTCACGACTAAGGCTCTGAAAAGAAAACAAGAAAACCCCTTAAGTTAAAAAAAAGGCTTTCCCTCTCTCGTGCCCCACATGATTTGATATTAAAAAGAAGAACCACAGAGCGTACCTGTCCCACGGCAGAGTAATGTCATCTGAGCTTTACAGAGTGTGGAAGAGAGATGAGGCTGACTTCTTATATAATGTGAAAGTCAGGCACACACAGAGAGAGAACGCTGCAGCTTTACAAGTGTTTGTAAATCGGGCTGGAAATGGTACGAAGTTGACACAGGCATTGTACTAAGTGGTGGAGGCGGACTGCCTGAAAACAGTGTGAACGCTCTCACACAATGGGAGTGAGGTGAGAGCTCAGATCAGTTCAGTGGCATCTTGTGCAATGAGTGTACATAATATCCGTTATGACGCAGCTTGGAGTGAACAGGTTTGCGTTAACGCTTCACTGAAAAACAACAAATGGAGAACTTTTGTACTGTTTTGTACATAAAGCAACAAGAGACCAATAAAGGTTTAACTATAACAACAGTTGAAAGACATTTTTTATTCATTAGTACTTATTTATGTGACAATAATTTAGTAGTGTGCAATAGTGATTTGTTTTCCTACAGTCTGTTTAGATTTTGGATTAAAAACAGCACATAATAAAATTTACCAGGAATCAGGCTGGTGTCGAGAACTGAATGAAAAATTCTCACCTCTACCAATATCGTTATAAATATATTAAATAAAGTTTGAGGGTAGGTCAAATGTCAAAAGATAAAAATATTTTGATATGCCTTTTGGGTTGGATCACCAAGGGGTGCTGTGATCTTTGAGGCAGTATTATGTACTTTATAGCATAATTAAGTAACTATATTAATTATCAGGAAATCATCAGGGCAAGTGTCTAGGCACCCTGAAAGGTCTTAGATCAGGGGATCCGGGTCCAAAACTCGAGAGCTACCATCCCACAACAATTAGACACGTCCATGCTCAATCAGACCTGAAATAAATGACAGAACTCCCTCGTCAGCATCTGCAAAGTCCAGGCAACAAGCCTTTCTATTTACATAGGAGTCTCACCTTTCACCTACGCAAGGTGACTAATGTGGCAGCACCACATGAAGCTTGCAGCCACTAAACAGCAGCAGCCAACAAGGATCAATATAACTACCAGCTTCAAAAGAACATCCATAGAGCCAAAAATCATCATAAATACAATTACTTTTAAAATATATTGAATCCCTGAAATTGTCGTCATTTTATTGTGTGTAATAATGTAATCATAGAAGTACCACCTGGATTTAATAATGTTTCACTGTAATAAAAAAGTAAATGTATTTCTGATTTTGTAGTAATGCACAACTATAATTTTAATGAAGAACTGACAATTAGCAAAACCGCATACTGCATTATGAAAATTACACTGACTCACAAGATTAATTACAGGACAAGAAAGAGACTTTTTGAATAAGTAGAGCTCTCAAAGCAAAAATGTTAATTAACTGTTCGTCAAGGAAATATTTCCGTTTATCACTTTCAAGTGACTACGATTCATTTATTGTCCTTCATAAACACATTTGACACACTGTTTAAAAACCTGAAACAAAAGTAAACTAGAGGCCAAAAACAAACAAAATAAATTTCTCAACCCTGATGCTGATAAGTCATTTATAGTGACAATTACTTCACATACTTGGGAAGAGGGTTCAGGAAAGCTGGAATTTTCTTGATTTAAACATCTTTGCCAAGCTCAGAACTAAAACAGGGGTTGACCAAGCAGACCGACTGTCAAAAAGAGGAAGAGGAAGCAGCAGCAGGCTGGTGCTGAAGAGAAGAGAGGAAACTCTATTCCCCCATGTTTTAAAGCACTTCCTCTCTGTTACTAACCTTATGCCGGCTCATGTCTGCTTCGCTTGCGTCTGGCTCGTTTTCTTTCTCCTCTTCTTGCCTGGGATCCTCACCGGTCGACAGGATGCTGATCAAAAACGAAAGGTCAGAGTTTAAGTGTCAGACACTATGCATTCTTTTAGATTCTCGCTGTGCAAAATTAGACCACAACAAAGTACATCTGATCTGACAGCTGCTGCAGAAAGACATAGGAGGCTTTAGTCTGTTTGGAGGTGGACTTTGTCTATGCAAAGCACGGCCAGAGAGATGCTGATTCAACTGGGAGCTCCTCCTACACAGAAAAACACCCATTTGACTGGCAAATATGGCCAAAGTCATAGGGAAATGATGAAACTAAAATGCCAACTGCACTTGGCTGGTAATAAAACTCAAAAGCTAGTGAAATAAGCATCAGGAGGATCTAACAGGATGCATGACAAGGTCGCTTTCTTCAGTGCTTTAATATAAAGGTGTGATTCTCATATGCCACCATCTGAACCCATTCCTGTATAACTCATTCCTCAGGGAAAAATAAAGATTTAGAATACACACCTGTCACTCTTTTCCAATCTGCAGAGCAACATCAAACAAAGTATTTTTTTTTTTGATCTGCTGGCTGCTGTCTGTCACAGTCATCAGTAATGACATTCTTCAGGATATTCTAGTTCTGCTCTTTCCTTGGATAATTTCTTTTTGTCCATGACGTATATTACGGATGCACAGATGAACAGAACAACAAGCAGCTGCTCATTTTGCAACTGATTCTTGAAATTTGTCATGTTACCTAGTTAGGTATGGTGTTAAAAGTATATCAAAGTTTTAATACCATTAAAACCTTCTGCTACTTGTTTTACCGCTTAAAATCATTTTGATAAGATGCTAGCTAGGTAGCTGTTAGCTGGATGAAAGATAGCTCTCAGTCTTTTCCCAATAATGAGAAGGAAAAAATTCCACTTTATGGAAATGCTTCCATTGGTAAGTAGCACAAAGAATCATGGAGAAAATAAGAACCAACCTTCATAAAGCAATGTTCTTTCAAAACTACAGCTGCTTGGCTATAAGTAGCATGTCTGCAGTCAAGAAACCAACTGCACAGAGGTTTCCTCAGCAGATACCCTGGCTAATAGCAAGTAAATGTCAGCTTATTACTACATTATTAATATCTAAGAAGAACTGAAAAATGGTTCACACAAATAGACTATTACTACTACAATTAGGCCAGTGTTTATTCTATATTTAACTTTATTTCATGCATCAATGTGCTGACACTGGACTTTATAAAAACAGTGCATCATCACTACCATCAGATGACATGTTAGGAGTGTCGTAATACAAGGAACGTGTCAATTTGCACCTTCAACTCCCAAACTGGTTGTGTTTAGTAATTATTTCAGTGATACAGACATCTCTATAACCTATTGACCTCTGCTTCTTCAACTTCTTCCTTCACTAAATTTTCTATCATGTTTGGGTGTATTATTTAAATACAACTGCATAGTCTGTCATTTTCATAGTGGTAGGAATATTTGTTACCTTAAAATTTTAACCAGAAACAATGTAATATTTTTGACACAATGATATTTTAATCACTGTCCTTTTTAATCTTTACAGTCAGTCATATTTAAAAAGTACTCTGAAGTATTGTCAACAAGGCACTAATGTAGAAAATACTTTACTTTAGAGACCTCTAGTGGTAAAGCCAACAATTGCAGAGGATAAAGCAAGGCAATTTCCTTTTGAAAACATCAACTCACCTGTCGCTCTGGGGAATCTTCTCATCTGCTCCAGGTGACGCGTCGCTTGCAGAAGCCATGTCTGCTTCTGCAGTAGCTGAATCAAGAGGCTTGGAGCTGTGATCTTGTTCAGCCGGTGAGTTTAGAGCTCGAGCTGGAAGGTCGGAGTTGAACCCTGGAAGCTCACTTGCCTCTTCACCTGCTGAGACAAAAAACAAAGAACAGAATTTAAAAATAGAAACTTTTCCCATGGTAAAGTTTTAGTTATCATTCACAATAATCTACTTGAACTGAATCCTGATGGCAAAGCACCACATTAAGTGGTTTGATTTTGAAAGATGACGAGCTCCATGAGAAACGCTGACGATTTAACCAGATTTTGAAAAATCGTTCTCTGCTCTGAACAAACAGCATATTGAGTGAGGCGAGAAATGAGTCATGCCTCGGTTGAGTTTTAAATGCTATCAAGTACGGCTGTAGTCTAGGTGACGTTAGAAGCAGAAACGGAGAAGAGGGAGAAAGAAAGAAAGAAAAAAAAGTCTCACTGTTTTCTGAGTGGGACAGATCAGGGGGAGCAGCCGCCTCTGGGTGTGTTATGCCTACAGCCTGTGAGTGGGAGCTCAGTGGTGCTGCTGCCGCCTTCAGAAACACACGCAAACAAAACGATAAACATTCATAACGGGAATGAGGGGAAGGAAGATCAAACAAGTAGCTCATGCAAAGCAGCTGGCAGAAACAAAACTTTGCCAGATGAGAAAGTCTTGCACAAGTCAAACCCGGCACATCAGTGACGGGTTGCTTACAAGAGACTTAAATTAAGCATTGCATCGGCTTCAATACACACAGTTGACAGCATGAATAATGCAGTGAAGTTTTATAAACCTCTTAGGTGTTAAATTGTTTGAGCGAGTGGGGAGAATGCAAAACATCCAAGTTTAGATAATGTCCAACTTCAACTCATTCCTTTCATCTCAGTGTGATCTTAAGGTTTCATCATAGCTGCTCTATATTAGGAAGCAGGCAGCGTTAGTACAAATATGGAGCCTGCTGCCTCAAAGCAGAGGCAGTGAATCATGATATGTGAAGAACTATTTGGTAGGCAAATGGTAGGAGAATTATAAAAAATGTATGAACAGGGTCAGAACTTGGGGGTGTGGGGAATCATTTAAGATGCACCCCACCTCAGAACAAGATGGATACGCTTTTGTGTTACTGGTACTGAAAACAACCATTCCCATTTTTTTAAATGTATTTTTACAGTTTTATGTTACAACCTCAGTCCCAGCTGTATTTATCGCTTTCCTCAAGATGTGGAAAATAATCTGATCAGCAGAAACACTTCAATTTTGAGATGTGTGTACTTATGATTCACAGCTGTTGGGTTTCTATTTTTAACAAATTGACAAAAACATAAAAAACCTTTTCCTCATTGTTGCAATGGGTTATTTGTGTGTAGAATTTTGAGGAAAGCAATTAACTTAATACAATTTTGAATAAGGCCGTAACAGCAAAATGTGGAAAAAGTGAAGCACATTATATGCCTTTTGTTTTGCAAGAGACACTTTGTTGCACAAAAAAGAAAAACAAGCAGCTTTGTTTATGTAAACCAGCCAGCCACGAAACTAAGCCTATTTTGAAAAACAATTTTAGAAAATCACAAACTCAGTAGCATTTCAGTTGATTCTGAAATATGATGAGCAAATCGTTCCTTTAACACAGCAGCAGGAAATGCCTCTGCATCTAACTGCAAAACCGTGAAAGTGGGACTGAAAACCTGTGAGAAGTGTGAAAACAGACGAAAAATGACTCATAACCTGACAGTTTTAAGCTGATTTTCATAAGCAAGAAGTCAAACTAAAAAATAAAACTTATTTCATAACAGCTTTTAATATGACACAACCAAGAACAGCTTTAAAGAGGATATAAAAATGTTGGGTATGGCTTAAAACTTCCATCATTATTAAAACTTCCAATATTAACAGTCACAATATACAATAAGAAAAGACAACAGAGCTTTGAAACTTAACTTATCTGGATCAAGAAACATAAGCATCAAATCGGTTTAAATACTAATTTTAAACTATTTGTCTGTCTACTACTAAACTCAATTTCAGATGATTAACATGTTGTAAGAGAATACATTTCAACTCTAATAGCATTTATAACGTTTTTTTAAATTGTAATAATAAACCTGGTAATATATTTTGTGAAATAAATAATAGCAAAATGGCTTTATGTGGATATCATGGTGGTTCTCGCCTCAGTTTACTGTAATGCTAAGAAAATACAAATTCATTAATGTTTATCAGTCTAGAAAGGGATATAATGGCATTTCAAAGGTTTTGGGACTGAAGAGGATCAACATGTGGTCCCCTAAGTCAATCATCTAAAAAAGGCACATTGTATTTACTGTGGTTTCGTTGAAAAAAAAAAAAAAAATAGTGAGATGTAAAAGAAACAGACATACAAGTGTGAAAAAAAATCTGGAGTTTCTTAATCCACTCAATGTAAACACACTTCATTACTGTATCGATTGATTTTTGAGGTTATTTTACCTGCAAGGGTTGACAAATGACCTCAGGTTCTGATTGTGTGCAGTCTGCAAAATCTGTAACAAAAAAAACAAAACAATAAGATCCCTTAAAGGCTGGAGAAAAAAAAACAGACATCAAAACCCCAAAGTTTTGTCTCAAGTGTCATAAAACTGCAGATTTGCTATAAAAGCACAATGGCAGGGCAGATGGGGTAAATGACATGTATGAAGGGGCGTTATGCCTATATTCACCCTGTTCCGTTTGTCTGCCTGCCAGCCACTCATGCAGGAAGAGAAACAGGGATTACCAGGCTCAGTTCTGGGGCTCAGACAACTCGAACATCCAGCCATAGAAGGAACTTGAGGAAGCCAAGAATTCTGGAGATGTGTTGACACACTCACATCACACTTTGTCTCTCTCACAACATTAAGAAGATCAGAGCTACAACCACCATAGAAGGCAGGGGTCTATTTCCAGGGGCCACAGGATGTGTGCGTCCATATAATGGTAGACAGTGTACTGAACTGGTGCTCTGAAAGGACGCGCAGCCCATGACCCCCATTTCACTATAACCTGCTGTCAGACACAAATACGACGGAAAAATAAGAATCAAGATTTTGATTTTGAGGTACTGAAGTCCCACAAAAATCTCCAGCATAATGAGGGTCATGTAAATTTGTCAAATGAAAAAGAACGAGACAAAAGAAAAAACAAACAAAAAAACTGAATATAGCTGATGTACTTGACTAATCAAATCAGAAAGTGGCAGCTAGTATTTGAGTTAAAATAAACAGCAGATTAACTGAACAGCAACAACTGGACCCTGTTGTCACAATGGACCCTGTTGTCTGGAACTTTCTTCATAGTGGCTCCATGTTGGAGCAGTTCTGCTATGTTAGTTCAGATTTGTTCTTTTTCTAAATCTTTTTCATAATGTTTTCTTTAGTTTTTAAATGGTGTGCAGCTGGAAAAATTTTGAGAATTTTTACTATGTGCAACCATGGCAACAATGTATATTTTGCAAGTGGAAGCGGCTGATTAGCATCTTAGAAGCTCGAATAATATATCAACCATGACCCCCAATCTCAGAGGAAATAAAAAGGAGGCTTCAGGCAGTCATGAATGTCACACACCAACATTCTTCAGTCAGATGCCTCTTCAGATTGTTGTAATACAGACTGCTACCTGATATCCTTCCTGCCCAAAGCCTCACCATTCACAACAATTTCAAGATTGTTGAATGACATGAGCTACAACAAAATTTTATTTCATGTACAGTGTGTAGATGATGGAGCTCATCTGAGATCAGACCAATACCATCAATCAGCTAATGTGGAACTTGGCATCAACGGCTAAGATTGATTTCTTCTGCAAATCTCGATTTGACAAATATTGCTCCCTTCTCAACTTCTGTTTGAAGACCCTGTGGATCAAATCCCTGCTGTTTTTCTGTTTGCTTTTGGTTCATGACAAACATAAGGGATGTTTTTCAAACTCTGATGTCTGTACTCATCACTAGCTCTCAATGGGCACAAAAGATGAACATCTTAACATAAGTTCTTTTAAACACTTTACATTAAAGATCTGTACCAAAGCATGTCGATACATTTATCATGCAGACAGGTTACTGCTGCCTCTTCCTACCTCGTCTTCCCTCAGATGTGCTCTGATCAGGTTGAACGTCCGTACAGACGGAGGAAAGAGGAGTTGATGTATATCTCACTTCTCCTTCCCCAGCTGTGTCCACTACCGTCCACCTCTTGTGCCCGTCCTCTTCTCCAACTCTCTCTGGCAAATAGTCTGTTTTTTCCTCAGGACTGAAGTCTCTTTTCCCATCCTGCACCCAGCAGTTCCTCTCTGCTAGTTCATTTTTCAAGAAGTCCTGTAGAGCAAACTCTTCGTCCCAGTCCAAGTCAGGCTAAGAAAAAAAAAAAATCACAGAAACAAGAAAAAATGTAAGAAAACAGGACAAATCCCATTGATGAAAGTGCTGGACGTGGCTCAGATAAAGCAGCTCATCTCCTTGTTCCATTTCACCATTAACAATCTGAAACCTATGAGACCAACTGCACCATTTGAAACCACAGGTACTACTAATCTTTAGAGAGAGATTTGAAAGTACCAGGACAAGTACATGTTCATTTAATCGACACAAAAAGGTTTTATCCAAAAGCAAATTACAAGAAGGATCAGGTTATATTCAAGCCCTGAGAAAAAGCCATGATTTTTAAATAGGTTTCAAACATCAGCAAAGGGCTGTTTGAATAATTTGAAACTAGGATCTGCTCCAGCATGCGCAAGCACGACAATATGAGGTTTAAAAAGTGTGGAGGTGTGTGGCCTTATTAATTTTTTGTGTGGGCGCTCATGTCCACTTAACTCGCCGGCTCACACTCGGCTGTTCTCTACCAGATGCTCCAGCTGTCTACAGACAAAACAAGCTGCATCACTTCATCTGATAGGCCAAAGTGATAACTGTATTAGCGTCACGGATTACGCATTTAAAGTATTAAAAACTGAAACGTAAACCAGTAAACACCTAGACTACATAACGTGTTGCCTGCTTTAACAGAATTAATCAATTGTACAACAACATCCCTCTGCCCTCCTCTCAGACCTCCCCCTCCTCTGGTGCAGGTGTTTGGCATGAGGCCTCTCCGCTGTCTTGAGATATCTTTAGCTGCTCCAGTTCCTCACACAGCTGCCGCTTCTGGTTCTCCTGCTCCTGCACCCTGGAAGACAAAATCCTCCCAGTTAGATTTTTTCCAAGCAACTCGCAGCACAGGTGCGCAGAAAGCGTCTGGAAGTATCAGAATGAAAATATATGCACACAAAGCTGCTGGATGAAAATAGACACACGGTACCCAATCCGCAGGCCCATGCAGTGTCCCATTCTGTTGCCCAGGGTGACCAGCGCCAGTTCTCCCACTGGCACTGTATTGATTTCCTCACTTTATTTCTGTAGATGTAGCCTTTAATATTGCAGCACACAGACTAAGATGTGACTTATGCTAGAGCCATGCCTCCGTTTTACAGGCCGTACCTGGACAGCCAAACCACTCTCCCTCTCTGCTCTAATATCACACTGGCCTCGGCCTTTTATACATCTGAAGGGGATGGCTGTCTCCATAAACACACATCCAAACACACACAAGCTTGCAGCACATGGCAAATTCTCTCTTTATCTCTCTCTCTCTCTCACACACACACACACAAAGTCAGAGGAAAATCCAGGAATGGCCCAGACTTAGTGAGGTAAGCCTTTTGGGGTTGCTGTGGTCAGGATAATTAGCTGGTGGTTCCTCTTTTCAGTACATCTGACTAGCCAACTGAGACAAAGAACAAGTAACAAAAAAAGGGGATACTTTCATCTTAAAAGCTTGTCTGCTGTTAGCTTTAACTTTTTAAAGAGAAGAATGAACAGAGAACACAGTTTTTACACTTTTTATGTTAAGGTTTTATACTTTTTCTGAGAAATTTTACCATAGGTTTATGGACAAGACGTTTACTTATGCTAGACTTTAAATATGAAACATGCAAACAAAAACAATAGACAGAGGGACGCATGGACGAGTGATGGACTGACAGATGGAAGAGAAATCAGACAAAAGGACAAAAAGATGAGAAGACTGACAAGTGGACAAAGGGACAAACAGATAAAAGGCTGCTAAACTGTATCAGCTGGATTGTTGTAGAGAAACTAATCAAGGGACTGACAGGCTGATCAACAGATGGACGAACGACAGACGGATGAATAAATGGGCAACCAGACAATAGGATGTTAGGGTTTTAGGGTTGCTTAAACTTCAAAGATGATCCAATTTAAATGATTTATTTTTAAAAATTACTCTACATTTTGAATAGTTGCTGTTGGTAAACAAAACAATATTTCAGGGTCCTTAAAGCCTCCGTCAGTCAGTACTGAAAAGTTTGAATTCTAGCTCCGCCTACTAGAAACTGATTCATCCAATAAGATCACTCTAAACCCAGTGTCCCCTGTTCTCGTACCAAATATCCATAAATTTCTCCCGTCCAGTCAGATCAGACAACCAGAATGCACTCACCTGACCGAAAGGTGGAGGATCTCAGTGCGGGATCTCCTCATGTTGCTGGCCATTTGGATCAGCTCCTTTTCTAACAAGTCAGTGTACTGAGCCAGCTGGTCCAAGCCGGCAGCCCAGTCTGCCCTCCTAGCATCGAGCTCAGCCTGGACCGTCTGCAGGCGGACAACGCAAAGGGGTCACCGTCTCTCCAACGGATGAAATTCTACAGGGGTAGCAACCTGTAGCATCTCGTTTTAAAAATACTCATTTTCCCTGCCGTACTGAAATACTCAGCATAAAACTAACTTGTACCGCTTTCAGCTCAGGTGCACTAATGCTTTCTGCCTCATTGGGAATGCTTTTTGCTGTTTGACAGTAGAAGGCTAATAAATGCAGAGTGGCAGCAACACAGAAGGCAGAAAAAAAACCACAGTGAGGAAGGGAGGAGGGGAGGAGGGGAGTGGGTTGTGATCATGGTTCAACACTGACTAAACAGCACTGCTTGGATGGAGCCTGTTACATAGTTATATAACCGAGATCTCCAGAGAGGAGAAATATTGTGTGGGAAGCAGAGAGAGAGGGAGAAGGAAAGAGAGAGAGAACAGATACAGCGATGTGAGGAAGATGGAGAACACAGAACTTTGTGACTCATGTTAGGTATGAAAATAGCTTGTTGCAGACTTAAAGGCAAAACATGTAGACTTTTATAAAGTATTTCACCAAAAGCTTTAGCTAGGCACATAGTTTTCTTATTTAGCTTTGTTTGGGTAGCAAGATTTTGAAAGTGGTCAATTCAGAAATAGATATTCAGAAATTGTAATATTTGTGAACTCCTGTGGTGTCGATTATTCAAGACATTTCTGCTGACGAGAGAAAAAACAACAACACTGATTTATTTAATCATAAAGTTGACAAAAATCAACCATTTTAGGATGTGTGAGATTTAGAAATCCTAGACTGAATCAAAACTCAAAATCACATGAAGCAGCTTCCACTTCTGTATTTTCTTCTACTTTGATGTATGAAAGTAAACATACTTAAACTTTTGATGGATATATGTCAAAACTACAAGCCACTAATACTATCTCGCAAATTGATATATAAGAGGCCAGCAACATTAAATAGCCTACATGGCTTAAATGAAATTGACCAGTAAAGGACAATGCCACACAATATTAGTAAACTACTCAATGTAGTTAAGATTTTTAAATTAATTGGAATGAATCTCACCTGAAGATCAGGGTCGCTGTTACTGCCTGACTTTGTGTGGTTATCCATCATGTTTTGAAAGGTAGATAAGACGCAGCTGACTTCATCTTTGAAATCTCTTTTCTGAAAAACAAAGACGGAGCATAATATCAAAGCGAAGGAAGTATAATAAAAGGTCAAATCTCTAGACACAAGTACTGACCTTCATTTGAAATACTGCTCTAAACCTAACCTATCATTATACCATCTCTAGTCTTTCGCTCTTTGGCAATGCACTGCAGTTTTCAAGCACCAGTTTCAGACGGCAGTCATGTCTTTCTACGCCTATAGAAATACCTTAAACACACTTGAAAAAAATCAACTATCCACTGTTGTGTTTAAATACAATTAAATGTCAGTGAAAATAAAACAAATATAACAGTATGCTATGCTCAAATTGGATGGTTCTGGTCATTCAATATTCAACAGATTTATCAGAAGTCCAGGTCATGGTTTCAGATCTAATCATGCTCAATTACCAGTTTGTTTAAGAGACTCTTGTACTCCAGAGCTACATGTTCAGTGTTGGGTCCCTGCAGCATCAGCAACACCTCTCTGTCCAGCGTCTCGTCCAGTGAAGAGACCGTGGTCATTGTAGTGGACAAATAGTTCACTCCAGCAGAAGTCTGGAAGCATAAGTGATTTTTTAAAATCAATTAGCAAAAGGCCTTGTGCATCACTTACTATCACTTTGTATGAGACTGAGTGGTGAAGAATCAAGTCCTTTGTTGTACAAAATGTTTTCAGTGGATACTTAAATCATACAATGAAAGCTGAGCAAAATAGAGAGATAAAGAGAAAAAGAGAGAGAGAGAGAGAGAGAGAGAGAGATAGAGAAAGAGAGAGAGAGTGAGAGAGAGAGAGTGTGGAGGGGTGCTGACCTCCAGTGGTGACTGTGCCAGAGCCAGTTCTGTCTGCAGGGATCCCAGGCTGCTCTGGTTTAATCTGTAAGCCACTGACAAAGCCAGACTAGCCCTGTGAGGCAGACAGGGTAATTAATGGGTTTAGGGAAAAAAAAAAAATCAAAACATTTACTTTCTTCCTCTGAAAAAAGGAGCCTTTTTTTGGTTAATTAGACGACTTGAAATACTTACCCAGCGAGATCTGGAAGAATCGTCTGTATTTGGGTCTCAAGCTTGTTTTTATCCTTCCTCAGCAGCTGGATTAGAGAAAATGAGCGGCAACAATATATTTTCAAAAGAGAGCGAGTGATTTAGTAAATGACGAGTTCATTACTGGGCATATATGTTTTCAAAGACAAATCTTTAATTTAATTCAACAAATGTTCTAATTTTGTTGGATAATTTCTTGTCTTCAATTTGACTTTATAGCAAATTAGGCATGGATGAGAGTCATCAGTTGACTTTAACTCGATGGCAGGTCACATTGGGGGAAAAAATAAACATTTTAGTACATATATAACTCATAGTGTGATGCATGTTACCAGACTGACCTCTGTGATGGCAGCATATTCCTCGACTGCTGCCTTCAGCTCATTTATCTGTCTGTTCTTCTGCAGGAAGTAAGCGGTACAGGTTTGAGGTTTGTAAAGATGTGAAAACTGCCCATGGTCATTTTACTGGGATATCATTTGAGAGACCAACGCAAAGTAGTGCATAATTGTGAAAAGGAAAAAAAAGGTGACATGGTTTCCAATTCTTTCAAAAAGAAAATCCAAAAACTTGTGGAGTGAATAGTTTATAGATTGATCTTTCACCATAATGAAAGCTACAAAGTGGATACGACCTGGTGTGTCTTTACTAAAATATTTACATCAGGGAAAACAGAACATAAATGCACAATAAACAGATTTAGATTTTATTTAATAATTTAAAATCTAGTAATGTTAAATTTGCACATTACAATGCTGTATTATTTCATGTCACTTTTTAAGATCTAAACAAAATGCATAATTTGAGGCTGAAATTTAAGAGGCTTTAAACTTCTTACAATGCACCTGATTTTAGCTTTATTGGTAAATGACTGCATTGATTCATAGCAGCTTTATAACAGTACACTTGACAAGTGAACTCACCTCCACAATAATAGATTCTTTTTCACCAATGATGGCATCAAAGGAGTGATTTTGCAGCTGGATAAAAGAAAAGTGCAAAAACATAAATGTGGACCACTATTATTATGCAAAGATACTTTGAAAAGTTAAAAATTTATATTAAATGACTGAATATATGTTATAGAAAACTATCCCAGAAGTATCCAACCAAGCAATGGTGCATAATGGGGGTATCAGGAATAACAGACAAGTGGTAGAAATACCTGAAGGTCAGCATTAAAGTCACAAAGCTCCCTTATTTTGTTCTGGAGCTCATCTATCTCCATGGTGATCTTAAAGTTCTGGAAAATCAATCAGTCAGACGTTTGAACAAATAGTCAGCTCCGTTCGGATTGGACCGTGTTATTAGTATTTGCAGTAATCATGTCTGGTAAGTGAGGTTATTTACTCAGTACCTCTTCCTGAAGGGATGCAATCTGGGTAATCAGGCTCTGATTTTCTCTCTCCTAGGAAAAAAATAAATATCTATACATAACTGCATACTATGCAGTTTTCTTACATTTTGAAACCTCAGGCTAAATATTTATGTAAATCAATAATAAATCATAATATTTATTATCTGTAATGGAAAAAAACTAGTGATGTGCTAAGAAACTAACACCAGGACTTTAATTAAACTCAAACCACAAAGCTTTGTAAATTCAAAACAGATTGCACCATCAAATAAGACAAAAGTTCTCTTCTTCAGCCTCAAGATGCATGACTAACCATATGCTTGCTGTGTGCCGAGGCGAAAGCTCTCCCTTCTTCTGTATAACTCAATGCTGCCTTCATCTCTTCCACCTCTTCTTTCAGCATCTTCTCCTTCTGTGCAAGCTGTTGGTTTCTGTTGTGAAATAAGAAGGATGAATCAAGCCAGAATTGGCTGCTTCAGTAGGCCAGCACTTCACATTTGTGAGAGAATTAGTGAGCCTTACACCCTGACTTGACTGCGTAGGTCCTCGTTTTCCTCTGCCAGTTTCTGGTTGCTCTCCTCCATGCTCTCCACCACCTGCTTCAGCTTCCGCACCTCTTCCTGAAGCTTTTGGTTGCTCATTTGCAGATCAGCAACACAATATACCAGCTCTGATGTTTCACTTCGAAGGGGAAATGAAAAACATAAACACTCGTCTGTGAATAATACCTTATATGCAAAATACTGGGTGTCAAAGATAAAACAAAAACAAAAAGCAAACTTGGCGGACTTGTAACTGACTTACAATTCCACTCTAGATGCCTCTCCACCAAAGGCCTCCAAGCTTCCTGATGTCATATTTAGCAACAGAGACCTTCGGCCTGGAAAACACACAAACAAAACCCAATGGAGTCTCTACATGTTGACTACAAGTTGCATCTACAGGTGCTAATGGTGGTTAAATGAATATTCACCAGAGGCCCCATCTTTTAGTTTAACTGAGTCTTCCTGGATGTTGTTCTCTGCTGAGACTTCTCTGTGATAAGAAAACAAAAATCAAATTGAACTCATTTTAACAGACAATTATTATAAAAGAGTTCAAGTGTCCCAAACTAAACTGAAAAAGAAACAATGAGTTTAAGAAATGTGAAATGCATTGGGTGAGTCATCTACTGACGCCTCTACTTTGGTCACGTTTGTCTAAAGGGGATTAGATGTTTGCCCCCATGTATGACACCATGTTCAAAGCAAACAAAAAGAGAAAGATTTAAGCACAATGCCTCATAGTCATTTTGAGGGACTGTGGTGGAGGATAAATTTGACTTATTTTGCAGGATCAAGACCCTGGAATCAATCATGAACTCTTCAGAACACCAGAGCATTAAAAAGGGAATTTATTTGTATCACAACTAAATCTAAGCCAAGACTGCTGCTGCTGGACAGATTAGTGAACACTGCAGTAAATCCAGTATCTTAAAAGGAAATGATCAAGGTGTTGCAACAGCCCAGTCCAATTCTAGACAATTTCAAATTGCACATTAAGCAGGCAAAAATCACTAAATATAAAGACACTGATGTAAATGAACCAAAACTGACAGTAGGCATACAGAAACGGACTACTTAAAAGTAAAGCCACATTTTCCCAGTACCTGCTATTGCGGCAGTCATCTATCCACTCCTTCATGACAGCATGGTAGGTGTCCAGGTCAATGGACACGTCTTTACGTTCTGGGTCCAGCATGTTGCAAAGTTCCTCCAGTCCACTGTCTTCGGAGCTTCGACTGGTTGTGTGACGCAGGTAGTTGACAATATGAGACACGTACACTTTACCTAGAGTGTGACAGCGGGACCAAGTTTTAGGAGAGACCCGTCTTTCACAACTCCAACAGTCGATCCAAAGCACTGTTCTTTAAATTCTGTATCATTTTTATCTCTCACAACAAACCACCAGTTTCAATCTGCTTGTTTTCTAGGTTTTGACAGTGATCGTGTCCACTTTGGCACCCATTGCTTCTTTAATGGAAACAAAAGAGGTTACCATAGTGATAGTGAACCTTTGTCGGCTACTGGGTTTATAAGCGATTTCTCAGTCCAGGCTAAAACTAAGTTTGTTAAGCTGAAAATGATTCATGTTCCTAAATTTAAAAGTATTTTTACTCATCCACAAAGGCTGATTCTAATAGGAAATGGGGGGGTAACTCTTAAAAACATAATTTATACAAGTTCATTTACAAATGATTTGTATCTAGGACTTATACTCTTATCAATAATCAAGGAAACATGTCACATTGTCCTTACAGTAGTCCAACTTTTCTTCTGTTAAGCATTTTGTGTGCGTTCTTTGGAAATTTTTACATTTTACTTCTCGCCTTCCTCTCGGTCTTTTCCTCCCTCCACAGATAAGGTTTGCAGTCTAACTGGGCCAACTAACAGGGGTATGAATAATATTCTAAAATATAGTCACAATGTAGTTAACGTACAAATGTTTTCAAGAACCATTTATGCTGACTTGATGAAAAAAAAAAAAAGTCAAAATTTCTTGTTTCTTTTCTACTGATGACCCATTAGCAGAAATTAGTGTGGATGAGATTCATTGCTTTGGAAATCAAACCGTTGTAGAGTTTATCTCTCCCGCTTAGCAAAGACAGCAGGAGAGAATAAAACAGATGCTGGCATCAGCATAATCCATATGTTATCTACAAAGCTCAATTAATTCATTTTTTCATAGCTCCTCTGTATTCAGAACTAGTTCTTGTTAGTGACTGACTGGCACAACACGGCTCATCTTCATCAAGGTTTGACGTATTCTGCATACCTTGGTAACAAGCGGTTATTTAAAGGTACCGTCTTTCTGTCAACTCATTCCTGTCTGTCCATTCGCTTCTGATTTCAACAAGTCATTTTTTCTAACAGTCGTTCATCTGATTTTTTCTCTGTTTGTACAGAAAGATGTTAAAACCCCAGTAGATCTCTGCTTTCTGAACAGTCAGACCAGCTAGTCACCCACTAACCTTTTATGGCAGTAAATTACTTATACGCAATATACATTCTAAAAACAGTCATTTTGTTTGACAAGCAAAATGACTGACAGACGACAGAAGACCCAGCAAATACGGCCTGTGTCTGTGTGTGTGTGTGTGTGTGTGTGTGTGTGTGAGCTGGCGTACCTCTGCGCTGGGTGTCACAAGCATGAAATATGGTATCTAGCAGATTCTCTTCGCAGATGAGGCTGATTTCTGCCATGTTTCTTCCATTTTCAGAGTTAATCGCCATCCCTGAAAGAGCTTGAGTAAAACACACACCAGACAGTGTCCTGAATTCTGCAGGCACATGATTTTCCTTAATGCAACAGTAGCAAATAAAAGTACAATGACTAAACACAGTTTCTGTTCAATTTCACCAAAAAACGTACAGAGGTGGAGGATTGGTAACGATTTATTTACTTGAAAGAAAATACTAAAATTAAATATCTAGAATATGAACCGCAACTGGATCATTTCTTCCTAATATCTTGTAAAATAATTGACATGTGAAATAAAGTGATTGGTGCTAGTTTTGTCTTTGATAATTATTTCAATTTTTAAAATACACAAAACAAAAGATCATAGGTTTCTGCTTCACGTTCAATCAAAAAGTTTCCAAACACTTTCCACTTCACTCCAATAAAAACTTGAATGAGAGTAAAATAATCCAGTGAAGTTGAGACATTCACATCAACAGGGAAAAGGTTGTAGACATCAGGCTCCTTGTTTTCATATATATTTAGATGCATAGCAGTTATCACTATATAAAAAATAATCAAGCTTCACTTTGCATGTTAAAGATGAAGGGAACAGTGAGGTAGAATTATCTTACCTTTCTTACTGCATTCATTTATTTTTTGAAGTCAAAAGAGGTTAACTTTATTGTAATGTCCTTTGTGCACATTATAAGAGCTGGACTGTATTTTAAGATTCATATGACTAAAATGGTTTCAACAAAGAGATTCTAAAACTTTCTGCTATGTCTAAAGATACTTGAAAAGCATTTGTGGTTTAGAAATAATTAGAATATTGGTTAGAACTACAAACCGACCCTAACTAACTAACTAACTAACTAACTAACTAACTAACTAACTACTGTATGCATAAATGCTCACACCTTTCCTAAGAGAAACTACATTTGTGGTTCACTTTTACTGCTATACTAGTCGGCTTTGCCAAATCCATTTTAGTTTTATGGTCTGTTAGAGTGAAACTTAATACTTCTGTGTGCAAACGTGACAGTTTTTTTCCCCCCTGCAAAAGATGCATCTTGAAAAAGAATATATCACTTTGGGCAAATTAATGCTCATAATATCTAATTATTATAAAGATGATTAAAAAAAATACCACGGTAACAAACAATTCTTCATTTCTGAAAGCCAGACGTTGGCACTCAGACTCTGCCCCCTACCTCCATCTCCCATGGAAAGTCTTTTCACAACCAGAGCTGGGTAGGGCAGCTCACACTCTGCCGGGTTCGCTGCGTCTGCAGAGCAGAAGTTCACGTTGTAGGAGTGGATGCTGTTGCTGGACGTGAAAGTGTGGGACAGAGGAGGACTGGAGCTCCGGCTGTCGCTCTCAGGCTGCGGCAGGTTTGGCCCTCGGGTGAACGTGAAATAAGGGGAGTCCCTGGACTGGCCTGTGGGTGTTGAACAATACCTCTGCCATGTCCTCGCATGCTTTAAATCACTCTCATCAGCACCTCTCCTCTCTCCCAGAGTGCGTGTGATTGTGTATGTGACATTAGCTGGTGTGGATGGATTGCATTTGGGAGATGAGAGGGGAACGGAGGAACCAAGGCCACTGCTGTGGGAGCTTGGCATCCCCATCCCTTTAACCCTTTCCTCCTCGTCTCTGAGGACGGCTCCTTTCTTCAGGATGGCTTCCAGGTTGTGCCTGAGGCCGGACTGAGGGCTGTCGTAACTGCTGGAAGAGAGTTTAGGGATCTGGAAGGGCGAATTGGGTTCCCTGTCACCACGCCACTGGATGGTCTGAAGCTTGCGGCAAATGCTGTCCACGGGGTTGTGCCGACGTGAAGGATGAGGCGTGCAATAGTCCACGTTGCTCATGGTTTGGGGGAAGTGCTGAATTCCTTACTAGAGGAGAGGATGAGGTCTGGGAGATAGAAAAAATATATATTTATGCAAAAGTATTCATGCAGTTTGAACTTTTACATTTCGCCACATTTACAACCTAATTTTACGCCAAACGTTAGTGTAATCTGTGAGGAAATGTTACCGGATGTTTACAGTAACGTGAATCTGACAGATTACTTTATGTTACTCGTTTTTTTCTTACATTTTAAAGGGGACAAACAAGATGGCCTCTCGACAGGTCAAGGTTAAATATAACATTTTACAGTATCTGGTAAAGGTTGACTGCAATGAACAAATGACTGTCATTGACTAAGGTCATTAATTAGGTTTAATCATGGTTAACTTCCTGTTAGCCAGGTCTGGATAAGGCTAGCTACAAATCGCCATGGAAACTTACATGTATCTGCTTTTTTAGAATTAGCTTCTTGGCTTCAGTGCAATTTTAAAAGCAAACTACTTAAACCTTTGTCTAATATTGTCCACCTGACTACTTTCTTCAGTTGTATTAGAATTAACTGTTCCACTTTTGTTAGTTGTTCTTCCTGGCTATAATAATCCAATTAAGAAATACAAATTTATAGAATAAACAATCCTCAAACTGCCAAAAGCTCTGAACTCAGAGGTTTTCTGCTTCCTGGATTAACAAGAGATGTTCAAGGATGTAGCTACACGGGATAAACTGTAGATTTAAAATAACAGGTGTCAGAAGCACACAGAGCAGAGGAGGAAATTGGTCGATACAACATAGTAATGGAAGCCAAAATTAAAAGCTGTTAACCCTGTCAAGCTCCCAAGGATGTTTCTTTTGCCCTCGTGGTCAAATATGTAAAGCAGGTGCGCAAACCTGCTAATTAATTGACCTGAATTTGTTATTTTACTGCTATTTTTTCCTTACAATGTAAATGAAAGTGTTTGTTTAAAAAAGCTTTAATTCAATAGCATTAAAACAGCATTATAAGCGTTTCATTAATAAGCAAAACCTATTTTCTAAACTTAATTTTTCTCATTTTTGCCTAAATGTAACCAGACATTTAAAAACATCTACCTCAAAATAAAGACTGCATACCTGATTCTTCAATTTATGCGAAGATGTAAGTATATGTTTTATTTTACCTTCGTTGTCTCTTCGGAGCAAATATCCACGGAGGAATAATGAAATGTTTGGTCAACTGTCCACACAGACAAATCGAGCACGCGCACAAGCAGCTCGAGACGGTCAGAACTCAAACCTGCTTCAGAATATGAGTCAGCAGCTCCTCCTTGCGGTACGACCGAGACATTACACCCCAGGAAACGCTAAGATTTGGATAACAGGCTGTATCTGAGATGAAACTTTAACATTTTCGTCCGGTTTTGCAAACTGTTTTCCCTTCGGCATTTGAAGTATGTCAGGCTAAAACGTATGACTTCCCTACACCTCACTAAGAACCCCCAGGGTGTTGGTGTGAGGACTTATGTCAGAGTTGGTAACAGTACATTTGTTTTTGAACGTATAGATCACAACGATGACACCTCTAGGAACCAGTAAGCTGTTTAACGTCAAGGTGGACAGTGTTTCATTTCATCACCACGCCTAAGGCTAGGACAGATCTCCTCATCTTAAGGTAAATTAAAAACATCTTAACTTAAGCTAAATACACTTTTGAAATGGATTGTCTGTGAGATGAAATAAATAAAAGTTGGAGTTCTTTTTCTGAAATAAGGACACAAATGTTTGTTTATACTGGAAACCAAGATGTGCCATTTGTTTTTCTTATCACATTTGTGTAACTTATGCTTCCATTTGCATTTAGCCATGGCTACGTTTTGACTATCAATATGGAATATCAAAACATATAGCAGAATGCTTCCAGTTCTCATAATTGCTTCAGAATAAAAATAAATAACGAAATTTTGGCATTTCGTTATTTATAAGACTGTTAATGTTTCTTTCAGACAATAAACGACACCATGGCTGGCAGCAGTATCAGCAGCTTTAAGGTAAAGAAGTCTGCGTTGATGGTTCAGAGAATGTGATTTTAGTAAAGGACTAAATCCTATTATAACTATGAACTTAGCTGACTTACCCTCAGCAGTAACTCCAGGTTTTGCATCTTCATGGCTCCCTGACTCCTTCACACTCAAAAGTCTCCCTTGTTGATCAACGTTGAAGTTATTACAGCACTGCTGCTTGCCCTCATGTTGCCCAAAGCTGCCCCAAAAAGGATTGAAGAGCCCCTGTCATCCTATTGTGACAACAAGCAGATGAAACGCTAACCCGAAGAAATGGCAAACCTCTAAGCAGACTGCAAACGGAAGACTCGTGCCTCTTTCTTTAAGCATGTGGTTCAGCTTTCGGCTTCATGTTCATCACAGTAAATGCCTATTCTTTCACAGGTGAGGAGTGTGTTTCCATTGTTGCCCATGTCCTCCTGTTGCTCCTCTGCAACCTGCTCAGCAGAATCCACTTTCCCCAGCTCACGCTAAGTCGCTGGAGCTTTGCATGTTTTCTGACCCTGAACGTCTGAGCGGGAGACAGCAGGCTCAGGTGGAGATTAGACATGTGCAGACACTCACGGAGACATGCTCTCCCAAGGAGAAGCGTTGGCTTCGGTTTTGCGTGTTTGCATCACGGCCTTTGGAGCTACACAACATACTGTATCAAAATCTTGAATGCCGTTTCAGTGTGTGCAACATTGCAACCGTAATGTTGCACACACAAATATTGGATTTAATCCAATATTTAGCTATAATATTTCAAACTCTGCTTACTGAGTAGACCAGTTGAATGGACATTAGCAACCTTTATGCCAACACCTGATGTAGATCTCAAAAACCAAGATGTTAGACCTAAGAGTTTGTACTTTGTAAACACAACCCCCAAAGCTTTTACATGTCACTTCAGTCTTTCTTATACACTCAAGATACTCAGCAAAGGTAATAATTATAGCTACATAATCCCAGCCAAACTCTGACTGGACTATGAGTGATAATAGCGGTGATAGATTAGCTCTCATGTGGAAACGTAAAGCTCTGTTAATGGCCTGCTGTGGCCTTGCAGTATTGGACTGATTGTTGTGAAGTGCAACAATCAATTTATTTCAGTATATATTTCAGTTATCACATGAGGCAAGTAATTGGAAAGCAGAGACGGTTTGGAAAGACACCGGCAGTACGCTCACTGATTCCTTACAAGTGCTGTACTTTACTGTAATCTGGGATTAGGATGCTAGCAACCTCCTGCACCAGGAGGGAGAAGATGAAGCACCGGCCTAATCCCAACAGATAGCTGATGCCTGGCCAACTAGAGGTGTCTATTTCAAAGAGGGATCATTGGATTCAGTCTTGGAAAACAGCAGGAAACCGCAACAATCCCTCTTATCTTTTTGTCTGTACGGCAGAAGAAACATTTGCAGTTTTGCTCCTCAATTCAAAAAGACCCGAAAATGGAAACAAATGCAACACTCTCAGTGAGAAAGTTCAATTCATCTGAAGTCTGGCAACTCCAGGTGTTGCATTTTTGTTGTATCAATCATCATACTCCATATATGCCTGTGGGCTGGTGTGTCTCAACAAAGCTGAGCGACTCTGACAGACTCAATAACCATGAAGATAACTGGGAATAACTGATAGTGTAGCTTTGTCTTTTTCTCTGTTAATTCTTACTGCTCCATTAGGCAGCGGACCTTGTCGTCCAGCTCTCCACCAATCTGAATTTTTACCACCTTGGACAGAAATTTAACGTCCTTAACTTTCTGACAAGACAGCAAGGTTAAACATACAATCAGAGACACAATGGAATAGTTTAGAGGAATACACATCTGGTCCAATCCAGGCTCAAATCCAGTCGGAGATGTGTGAGAACACGTTAAAACCGACATCCTCCATTTGTCACGGAGACATTTTGACCTTTGCAAAAAAGAATGGACAGAAATGTCAACCTCTAACTGTGAAACATCTGAATACAAATTCAAAGACGAGTTCTTTTCTTGACCTGACGTTTTCTTGTATACCCAATATGATGTTTCTGATTACATTTGAATCATTTTCAATATGTTCTTTCTTCCAATGAGCTGTTTGAAGGCCTGAAAGTGTACCGAGGTGACGACAAGCGCCTCCGCCTCTTCAGACCCCTATTGAACATGGAGCGAATGTCAAAGTCTGCAGAGAGAGCTTGTCTAACTGTAAGACAGACAAAACAAAGAAACATTTTTATTTTGTAGCAGGTCAAAGGAAAATGATGGCTGGTAGAGAATAAAAATATATTTTTGGCTCTTGTTTCTGTTTTGGTTTTCTTCTAAAAAAAAGGCCTTTGATCAATCAGAGTTGCTGGGGTGCATCAGGAGACTGATAGAAATCGACCAGGACTGGGTGCCTCATTTAGGTCCAGTCTGTCTGTATATAAGACCAACATTTATCGGCACTGAGGTGAGCAGAAGTGTAGTTTCGTCTAATTCCTTCATGTCATAGATGTTCTCTAAAATCTAAATAGTATGATCATGTGCCAAGCCGGCTCTTACTTCAACACCGAGCTGTCTCTGTGGGCCGACCCAAACTACACACGGGCCTGGAAAGGCGGAACTGGAGACTGCAAGATGGGAGGGTCGGTATGCACAAACGGCACTTTTGGTTTAAAATCCATACTTCTTAGCAGATTAAAGCACACTGAAGATAATATTAGCCAAGCTAAAGTAATTGTTTTGGATTTCTACAGGAACTATGGAGGGACTCTCTTTGCACAGCATGAGGCGGGGAGGTATGGCTGTCAGCAGGTGCTGTGGCTCTACGGAGAGGACCACCAGATAACCGAAGGAGGAACCATGAATATCTTTCTGCACTGGATCAATGAGGACGGAGGTCATTGGACCTATACTTGACAGTACTCATGTCTATGTTTTAACTTTCTGAAAGCTGAAATAACCGCTTATTCTTGATCAGATGAGGAACTTGCAACGCCACCACTAGATGGCATCATTCTTCCAGGCGTCACCAGGCAGAGTATCCTGGACCTCGCCAGAAAATGGGTAAAAAATACCTTTTGTAGAGAATGGTGATTCAAAACCATAGTTACATTCTGATACCTAATTAGACAAAAAAAAAGAAAAAGGTATTCAGTTAAATATTAGAAGAGGTCAGCATTCAGGTTTCCTGAATTCCTGCTGGTCTGCTTCGAAGAATGAGTTCAAAGTCTCGGAGCGATACCTGACGATGGGCCAGCTGTGCTCGGCTCTGAAACAACAGCATCTTAAGGAGATGTTTGGCTCTGGCACTGCCTGCAGGGTCTGCCATATAGGAAGCATTGTATTCGAAGAAAAGGTAAGAAATCCACAAAACTCTTCTTCTTGTGTAAAATAAGAGACCAGCTAGAGAAAAAAGCTAGGTCTTTAAGCCTCACATTGTTAGATGTCTTTTTTATGTACTGGGAAGACTTGATGAATCAGTTGAGCCAGAGTTTAGAAGAGAAACAGAAAATTCAGCTTCCCGGAAAGTTTCGCTTTCACAACAAAGGGATTGGTTTCAGTAGATGCTTGGCAAACACTGTTCAGACGTGTTTAGCTGCTCACCATCTCTTGTTATTTTTGCTTCAGTTTATCTCAACATTTTTATAACTTTGTTCTTGGTCAGAAATTTTGGAATCTGGCTGGTTTTTCCACACATTCCCAGCAGAGTCTTTGTACCAGAGAAATGTGTATGGGATGAGACACTGCTATGGCCTTGGCTCTTTGCTCTCTTTTTATGCTCAATCATTAATTTGGAGACCTTAATTGCAATGTGGTTAACGTTAGTATAGCAAATTACTTTTCCCTGACCAGTTTGTTTGTAATTTTTTTCCCCACAAGTAAATGGAATTTGAAAGTGGCTAAATATTTTTTTTTCCTTCAGGCTACTTTTCTTCGACAGAAAATTTTAATTAATGATCTCAAAAAATAATTTGTGAAAATGGAAGAAACTTTGCGGCAGGCAAATCTTGTTTTACATTCATTTCTATTCGCAAAGTTAAGAAATATGTTTGTTTAGAGAAAAAAAAAACGACAATGAACGAAAGTACAGAGAAGCTGTGAAAGTCAACAGATGTTACTAGCCAAGATTTGTTTTTACATACAGTCATTTTATTCATTATTATTATTATTATTATTATTATTATTATTATTATTATTATTATTATTATTGGATAATGTACAAACCAGTCCCCTAATACCATATAAGAACTGCATATAAAAGAGTTCAATGTGTTAAAATAGAGTTAACCAACACAGAACGCATCAATAAGTCATAAAGGGAGAAATATGTCCTAGTGTTTCTCACTTTACTTCAACAAATCTTCTATTTCCTTTTTTTAGGTAAAGTAAGAGCTTTCACTCCAATTGTTTTTTGACTGGTTTTCCCAATAAGATCCTACATTTCCACTTGGCATATTCCCAAATATTTTTTCTACAGAAAGATCGTCCATTTACAAATTACTAAAAAAAAAAAGTTCTCTCCTGATCTGCACAACACTTTATCACTTAAAATGTTGCTGCAACTCTGTGAGAAATGCCTCCACAGGGTCTAATTGCGTGAGAAAAATACGTCTTAAAATTACGTATCTTCTTAACAACATTGGATAGGGTTGGTACTCCTAATTTTCTGCCAATAAAATATGATTCACTTGTGTTTTTCCAGAATTTGCAGCTCCCCAATCAAGACGAGCACTCGTTATCTTCAAGGATTGCAGCAGAGCTGACAGATATACAGGTTAGTGGGTAAACACAAATATCTCCTTTTATGTTATATGGTTTAGCTTACAGCGTTCGGTGACAGTAAGATTTAGCTGAGTAGCATGAGGTAGAAAGAAAAACCCCCCCAAATTAAATTAAAAACATACAATTTAATAATAAATATTGCAAATACAAGGCAACCCCTAACAAATATCCCCTCTACTAAAAAAAATTCAATTAACTTCTATCTCCATAATTGAATTGGCACACAGTTATCCAAGTAGTTATTACCTAACTTAATGAGATAAAATCACAACGTTGTTTTAAATAAACCTTATTTGGTCCTTATTTATAAAACTTACTGTATGTGTGAACTTCCTCTAAGTGTATAATAAATGATGTAACCTGTAAGGAATTAAATAATGACTTAGTCTTCTTAGCCAACAACAACAAACAAACAAAAAAACCTCCCACTGACAGTCTACTAAGTGTTTCAGATTTAAACAGATTTCTAATAGCTTTTGGCCCAGTAGGGTTAATGAGTACGCTAACTATTGCTGATCCTCTGTTATTGTATTGTGTAGTGAGCCTATTAGTTGGCATATAAGCTTTAATGTGATCATTATTTTATCACTTGTACTGGGGAAATGCCCCCTAGGTTTCGAATCCTACACTCAATGGACACTAAATGTAATTTCAACATTGTGCCTAGTTATGGCTGACATGCAGCCAGGAAGATCCCCCAAGAATATCTCAGTGTAGTGATATTCCCAAGCCTGGCTAATTATGGAGTCCAAACAAACCTTCGGGTGATGTCATCATACAGACCTAGACGTCCAGGAAACTGTAATTTTTGAAAGAGATTTCACACTGGGTATGTTATAACTTCTCACCATCGCTTGCTAAAGTATTCAGTGTTTCCACCAGCCATGTTACAACAACAAGCTTCCACGTATTTTACTTGGACTTTGTGACAACCCAACATAAAGTAGTTCGTGACAAGAGCAGAATGAAAACCTTTTTTCTTTCTTTGTTTTGGAGGAAACGAGTTGATATTGTGTGAACAACTTCTGGAGAGAACGTGTCTGTAAAAACACATTTTTCGGTCTTCCCAGATTCTAAATTGAATATAGATCTGGCATGTTCTGATATATGAATATACTTTCACTTTACTTTCACTTTATTTTGGTTAAAATAACAATGTTGTTAAGTCTTTCAAGTTAACACAAAGAAAACAAAAACAAAATACTACTTTACAAACCTGTATAATTTACCAAAAAAAGGAGTAGGCTGAAGTCGAGGCATAGGCTTGCATGATATCAGGCAAAAATGTAATTGCAATTCGATTACGGAAAACTGCAATGACATCAGTAAACTCACGTTTCTGTCAGTTTGTTCAACTTTTTGAAATGTCTTCAACTCTTTCCTCGATCAGATTGTGGACATTAAGGACAGTGGACACAATCCAACTTGACCGAATACAGGGTTTCCACCAGAAAAATTGCTAAGCCTAAGGAGCTTGGCAGACACTCATCCAGCGGCCCGCCGTGTTTTTGAGTTAAAAAATGTTTAGAGTTGACAGAAAATTTGAAAACACCGCTTTATAATTATGCGTTATTGGAAGATTGGAAGATTAATAGCTGAACACCAACTGTAAAGTCTTTAAAAAATGCCAAAAAACCAAAAGGGGCACAAGTAAAGCCTGCTGACCCGCCAGGCTTATAATACACTGGGGGAAACCCTGAAATATGCTTCAACTCCTTCTATGTCCGCATAATTCTTTGTGTCTGTCCATTCCATTCAATTCAGACAAAAACATGGTTTTATTGTGGTTGTAGCATAACAAAATGTGATCCATTTATTATTAATCACTTTTAAATGACAACAAACGATGAGCTTGTTAAATGAACAAGGGTAAAAAAAAAACCCCACCAGCACAGCTGCTATCACTAAAAATGAGTAACATTGAGACTCTTTGTAACGTCTATCTCTATAACGATCAATGGTCACACACGGTTTCATATCCAATCCCACTGATCTCAGTATCGTCCTTCACACTCTTAGATTAGTTCACGCAATTATCTCTTCAACTTCCTGTTTGTTTCCTCGCTCGTTTTCTTCCTAAAAGTCAATAATTAGCATATCAGCCCGCTTCATCGTGCCAGTATGTGCTAAGAATGCTGCCGCTGCCGCGTCCGCGATAAGATCCGGCCTCCTGCCCTCCGGAGAGGAAAGTGACAGTTTGTCTGTCGGCCCGCCGGCGGAGCGACGGAGGTATAGCGGCCGAGGCAAACTCCTGGATTTCTCTCACTATGCCCGTTGTAATTGCACAAACTCAATTATTGCCTCAGCCTCGTGTGATCTTCAAAGCCAAAGATGGTGCAAATGAAGCCTGGAACAAGTGGGAGAGGAGGAGGAGGAGGAGGAGGAGGAGGAAGGAGCTTAATGAACAATAAAATCGACAAAACGCCGGAAAATGCTGCAGCTCCTTCCTCGGTGCTGTTAAATCTGTTGACATTTCATTTGGAACACACACACACACACACACACACACACACACACACACACACACACACACACACACACACACACACACACACACACACCCAACCCGTCCCGAAGACAACATTGTGCAACAAACAAATGAGTGGTCCGAGGCTGCAGATGAAAGATGGGTTTACTAAGTCGCCCTGCTGTTCCTCTTTCAAGTTAATTAGAAATCACATTCTTTTGTTTCCCCTTCACAGGCGTTTATTTACTTTCTCACTCCGACCATTAGAACAAATTTGCAACATGAGACACGAATAATTGGATTTGTCTCCGCGCCTGTCACGGATTGGGGAGCATTTTGTTTTGATTTTTTATTATAGTTCCCGTTTTCCTCTGTTGTGTGGCGTTGCATTCTGCCACTGACAAGAGTTTGCAGATTTGCTTACGGATATTTGAGTTTTTATTTATTTATTTTCCCTCTTTTTTATGTGATTATTTGTGTTTCCCTCGCAATTAAGCAGAGAAGTTTAGTGCTTAGCGGCTTAGCGAGATGCAGCTTTTCTTTCTCTTTTTTTGCTTGGGGCCCCAGAGGATAAAAGTTTGTCATTAAACCTTTTCCGTATAAACTTTGCTCTTATTTTTCAGCATGGCCGCTCTCCGAGTGACTGGATGTACCTTGTGTAACGGTGATGAAGACTTTTGGACTGGCATGTGACAAAGCCATTGAAATGAGACTGATCTGGACTGGTCATAAGTAGAAACAAAAGATAGTCTTACTCTGTGTAACTGTGGTTGTGTCATGTTTTACTTGTTATTTAACCTAAGTTAAAAAGAATTGCATAACTGTCTAAAGTAATTAGCAAAAGCAGCTTGATGTCTAACGTAATACTGCACAATAACTTACAGAAACCAGCAACTGCAGCCACTTGTTTTTACCAACTTGCAAACTAGCATGTAAGAATTACGAAGCGCCTTGAATGAACTTCAAATTTAGCAGCAACAACAACAAAAATGCTATAAAATTGTTTCAATCAATAATGTGCTGTTGGATTTTAATTTAAACAAACAGGATTTTGCATAGTGGAAAAACTGGACCCGGAAACTGAGAAACCAAACCAGGTTAGTCGCTCTGGTCAAACGGGACCAAAATTGAACATTTTGACATCCAAATAAAACGAGAACCGTTGCCGAGAACCGAACACGGTCTAAAACCAGATCATTTCAAATTTGTGTCCAAGACCAGATAGATTCCAAGCCGATTGCCTGATTACAACCTGTATCTCAAAAGTACTAATCCCAAATTAGCTGCCTTATAGTCCTTTAGGAAAGCTCTATGTAGAGAGAGAAATCACACAATAGTGCCAGCAAAGTCCAAAATTTGTCATTTATTCACAGAAATAACAGGAGTAGTTGGAGCTTAATGCAGGATAATCCTAGAACAAAACCTATTAGGAGCTGAGGTTACAACAAGGTACGCTCCAACGGAACGGATCAGATTAAATCATAGGCGTGAACTCAATCAAAATGAAGACCTACATCAAGGTGACAACCTCTGGCTTGAAAATCGATGAACACAAGTCTGGGTAAAAGTTTTTGGTATTTTGAAAATAATTTTCACAGAGTTTAGTCTCTAAATGTGCAAAGTTGTGAGAAAAACACCCTGAAAGTCGCATCAAAAGGTGATTCAGCAATATATTAGCTCTTCACGTTTTTCAGATTCTTTTATATAATGTTCAAATGATGTACTTATTATTAACTGCTAACATAAACCTGCAATAAAATAGATTGTGAGGTGGGCAATGTAGACCACACAGAAAAACAGGTAACGGACTGAACACGTAGCTACAAATCAGTTTCAGATTCATGGACTTCAGCCTTTATGAATACTAAAACACAGCTGGTGTGTATCTGACTGAAATTCAGATTTCAGATGGATAGTGCAATCCGCTCATTGGACTTCAATGTGAAAAATGAAGTAGAACAAAAATATCGTGCCTACATATGAAAGGGAAAGTGGAAAATGATTTATTATGTGAACATTGTTTGCATAACTGCACCATTGTTTAGAATATGTGTGAAACTCAAGGTCTGGGGGCCAAATCTGGCCCACCGTAGCTTTTTATGTGGCCCTCTAGACTCCAAGTTACCTTCCAGATTTTTCCAAATCTGCAAAACGCATACAAAATCAACAAATTGCCACATTATTTTTTCTGATTTTACTGCAAATTTTCTCAAAATTGGTCAAAAACTTTCAGTTTAAGCGACTGCTGCCTCAGATTTACTTGATAAGTTATAGTCTGTAATTGATATGGCAAGTAGTAAAAGGTCACAATTAATATCATACAGTAGTACAAATATTGCAAAAATGTCTTAAAAACATTTCTAAATTGGCATTACAAAATCTGTAGTTTTGATAGCAAACCCCCCCCAAAACAAAACACAAAAACAATCACAAAATCATTTAGAAACAGCTATTTATTGGTATTTTAACAGTCTGATTGGTTTTGTCGATACATGCTGGCACAACCGGCCCTTTAAGAACATTCAGATTTTCGATATGACCCCAAATGAAAATGATCTTGACATCCCTCATTTAGAACATATCAGACCACGTTGCTGGAATGTTAGATATTTCCCGTCGCAGATCTGAGTGGACTTGTGAACGTGAGGTCCATGGTTCTGCAGAGACACTTCCACAATCTTTCCTGCTTCACCGCAAACGACTGTTTTCCTGTCATCCCACTCACGCACACACACACACACACACACACACACACATACACACACACACACACACACACACACACACACACACACACACACAC
>CAEGAF010130871.1:0-13400 GCA_903067075.1 Micropoecilia bifurca
TGTACCTGATCATCTTCACTATTGTAGCCTACAATAAAAAAGATGCTACACAGGTAAACAGATCTACACAGTGTTCAACAGAGCCTGAGACGGACCTGGACTGATGTCTCCTCTGTGTCCCACAGCTTCCGTTTATCCCTCACGACTCCTGGGATTACCTGTATGTTTTTGGCCAGCTGCTGACTTTACTAGCAAACTGCTACTTCTTTGTCATTGGGGTATGTGGGACACATTTGGTTTATATCAGCACCCTGTATAAGTTTTTTTTTGTATATTGTTTTTATGGTGTTTATTGGCTCTAGTGGCCTCCATTTGACAGTAGGCAGACAGGAAAGCATGTATCAAGAGAGGGGGAAGACATGCGGTAAATGTGGCACGGTTGGGAGTCGAGCTGGTGACAGCTGCGGCGAGGACTCAGTCCTCAGTATGTGGGTTGTGCCTTATCCCATTGCGCCACCACGGCACACCCAGCACCCTGTATTTAAGTTTACTAAGACCTCTATAACACTCAAGGCCTGGGAGCCCCGTCATAACTTTTTTGTGACCCTCCTGACTCAGGAGGGCTTCATTAAAAGGACCTTCAAAAAACAGCTTGAAGATAAGCAAAAAGAATTTTATCAATGAAATCAATGCATCTGTATACTATCAAATTACATCAAATTGAAAATATGTTTGATATCTTTAAGAAGTGCTCATGAAATGCAGAGATAATTGTTTATTAGTTTGTTAATGGGGAGTCTGATCAATATGTTCGGCCACAACTGGCCTTTTGAGGACATTCCTGATCTTGTGTCCCAAAATGAAAATGAGTTAGAGATCCTTTTCTATAATGTTATAATCCCCAGATTGTAGGCATGACGAGGAAGAAGCCAAAGCTGCAGACACTGCTGATCGATGGATATTATGAGATTCTGTTGTGAGTAACGTTTTCTACTATTATTTTATTACAGATTTGATCAATAGTAGTTTCAAATTGTCTGGCATGGAAACACGGTGACATTTTGAGGACTTTAATGGGTGTTGGGTTTTAAACCAACACTTAGCAGATTATAATTACTAAACGTTTCTTCCTATGCACAATTATACACTACCATGTATTATTTTGTGATATAAATTCCCAAGTCAAGACATACATTTGTGGTTGTAACAAGTCAATGTTTGAAAAAGTTCACTATAACTTTTTCTCCAAAGATTGTGGTGACTACAAGTAAACTTGGGCCACATGTGCTGTTAGCTTCACTCAGGGCCTACTGTTCCTGGTTGCCACTGCTCTGTACTGGGCAGGGAGGCAGGAGTATCTGGGCTTCCTGGTGATCTGTCTGGCTCTCAGCTGGGTGAATGTGCTGTACTACTCCAGGGGCCACAAACACATGGGCATCTACAGCATCATGATACAGATGGTAGGGGTTCCACTCAGCTGTGACTGACGTTGAAGTGGATTGTTTGACGTCTAAGTTCTGATTTCTTTGCAGATGATCGTCAGTGATATCCTGCGCTTCTTTTTTGTTTACATCGTTTTCCTCTTGGGATTTTCAGCAGGTATTTTATCTCAGCTCCAGTAAACAGAGAGTTAACAACTCCAAGCTTGTCAGTATTTTCACTGTGTATTTGTCTCTTGTTACAGCCATGGTCACACTGCTTATGGAACCTCAACTCAAAAACCAAACAGAAAACGAGAATCCAAGACCTTCTGATGCCCCCACAACTGATAACCAATGTGTCACAACTGGCTACCAAAGCGTCCCTCATACCATCCTGCAGCTCTTCAAGTTCACCATCGGCATGGGTGACATCGAGTTCATCTATGCTCACCAGTACCTGGAGGTCTTCTACCTGCTCCTTATCGGCTACATCATTCTTTCCTACATCCTGCTGCTCAATATGCTCATAGCCTTAATGAACAGCACTGTGAACAAGACCACTATGGAGAGCGCTGGCATTTGGAGGCTTCAGGTGAGTGAATGCCGTCCACATTGGTGTTTGTTTGAACAGCGGGCTTTAAACGGGTTGCTGTGGTTGTTTCCAGAGGGCTCTCACAATCCTGGATATGGAGAAGCGGCTACCCTGCTGTCTGAAGAATTGTTTTCGCTCTGGGGTGGAGAGGAAACTCTGCACCGCTTTTGGAGACGATCGTCGAAGGTGTTTCAGGTAGACCTCTTTATGTTATTTCAGCTACTCAAACACACAAATGGCTGTGAAACATATTTATAGTTTTGTGACTGATAAAACCTGATTCTTTGCCACCTACCATCCAACCAGGTTAAATGATTAAATATATTTTATCCATTCATTCCATTTATCCATTCTTCCTGGATAAATTACTGGGGGTTAAAAATCCAGTTGGTCTTTCTAGCACTGTTGCTGCAAGCCAACAGTGCTAGAAAGGCTGTACCCATTAGTGATTTTTAAATATTCCTTATTTTTATTTATTGTTTATATCTTATTGACAAACCTTTGGTCAAGATTGCTCTATATAGCTAGCTTGCACTATGCTGTTATTATAAACCTTAATATATAATTTAATCCGGTGGAATAGCGTCAATGAAATATGATCAGGATTTATATTTGCTAAATGCCATAATAATGAGATAGTTGACAGGAAATTTGGAAAGATCACTTGGTAATTATGTGTTATTGGAAGACTGGAAGATTAATACCTAAACACCAACTATAAAGTCTTAAAACAAATGCAATCGTTAAAAAAACTAACAATGTGTAGCCTGGTGGGTGCACAAGTAAAGACTGGTGGCCCGCCAGACTTACAATAACTTAGGCAAACTCTAGTATTAGTGAAGAAAAAAATGATTCACAGTTCACAAGGTCTCAAGCTATTTACCTCAGGTGTTGCACAGCTGGAAGTAATGGAAGCATGCGTCGCCTTATGTCCTTAGGGTCGAGAAAATGAACTGGAACAAATGGAACACCGACCTGGTCAACATCAGTGAGGATCCAGGATGCTGTGATCGGGGCCAGAGGCCTGATTTGGACAGCCCTTCCAGAGGATTTACCTTAGGTTTGAAAAACTTTTCTTTTCTCCAAATCTGAATATTTTCAGACCTTGTAATATTTCCTTGTTTTTTTACACAGGGAGAAGCTTGAGAGCTTTTTTCATAGAGAGCACAATGAGGAGGAGGAGAATGTCTCTGTCCACTTAGATGAGCTCCTATCCTGTATGTCTGAAGAAGAAGTTAAACATGGCTGCTTGGCTTGAATTATATGATCAACAAGTTTTCCCAACTGAAACATATTGCTGTATAAAAGAGAAAAAACTTGAACTTATTCCCAAACTGACTTGGAAGTGTTTATGATGAACTTGGTTGTTGTACTGACTATTTGAAAGCAAAACAACAAAAAAAACTTGAGTGATCAAACTGAAAGCACACAATGAAATAATCATTTGAGGTGTCATGGGTTTTTGGTTTATGCAGCGCAAAGAAGGGTAAAATTGCACTTGGTATTTATTTCAAGTTCACAGGCAAACAATAAGATACATGCCATAGGATTACTTGCTGCCTTTTCCTGCTCTGACTCCTGCATGAATGGCTGCCTTGCCTACTGGCTGACTGACAAAAATCTATTTTACCACCTGTGTTCATATGAATCTACCTGAACCCAACACATTTATACTACAAGACAAAAATAAATAAGTACGCACACCAAATAGATTTTTTTTATTAGTTCAAAGCAGTATATTGTTACCTAAGTAGTGACTAACTGCATGCAGGGACCCAGAACCAAACAAAACCGGTTACAAAAAGACAGCAGGCTATAACAGTGAAGTGAGAAGAGGGACCAGCAAGGAGTGACAACAGATGTGTATAAATACTGGGAGGCTGAATGATGGAATGAAGGGTTGATCAACCAGAGTTGATCGCTAAAGGGTTGAAAGTGTGATGAGAGAGAGCAGAAGGCAGGTGCTCTACATGAGTTCACCATCAGATGAAACAGGAAGTCAGTTCATCATTATCACCATAAGGAAGTCAATTTTTGTCATATTGTATCCACTAGAGAGCCTTTCTGCCATCAGCTGTCTGAAGTCTAACAAAGCTGACCTGATGAATGCATGAGTCTTTATGAAATAAAATGTCCCATATTACTGTTCTGAAATTGTCCTCATTACCTTTGAGCACAAAATAAGCTTGAAATCAATTACAAAAGCCAAATCCAATGCTATTTACCAATGTCTTACTACGAGTATATTGTATTTTCTAATATGTTAATTTTCCCAATACATTTTTGAATACATTATTATATGACTAATGGTTATATTGCGATATACTGGTAAATATGAAATCTCATATGTGGAAATATATTTCTTAATGTATTGAATGATATTTTCCAATATGCTGCGCCATATTTTTGTGAAGGCAGCTGACCTTTGCCCCATGCCAGCTGACTTCACACCTCCTGACTCTCCTCTGCTTGAGTCATAAATCTCCTACTTCCCCACATCATGCTGCTACCAACAACATGTTTTTTAAAGGTTTGGTCACCTCTGTGGTCAGAGACATGATTGTGGGTTATGAGAGAGGGGAAAGACATGGGGCAATACTCACCAGGCAGGGATTCAACCCTGTGACAGGTAGAACCTGCGTCGGTGTTTGGCTTATGTAATTATTAATAATTGTACTCAGTAATGTATTATTTGTTAAATTAATAAATGAATATTATTTAGTTTAATTGGGGTACGAACTCCAGCATCTTTTGAATCATAAGCCAAACTCAGTCTGTTGTGTAGGAATGAATTCAGAAACTCTTCACACAACCAGGAATGACCACTGACGCGCTTATTTCTAATCAAGTCTGAGAATTTATTAACAAAATAGCCCAACTTTATAGGTGAATTATCCATAAAGGATCCCAACAACATGGAAGCAGAACGACTTTGATGGACTCTGTGGAGTCATTGTAATGCTGATCATGTCATAGGGAGTGGTGGTTGGTGGTGAGGATTGACACAGGTAGACCCAGGATGTTGATGAAAGTGAAGAATTTAATGATGATAGCTCAACAGTCCAAGTACAGGCACCACGGCAAAGCAGATCAAAGAGGCTCAGGACTGGTAGCAACTGAATTAACGAGACTGACAAAACGAGCAAATATGGACACAGGACTTAACAGTACTACTGTGCCGACAGACCAACTTGGACAACAATTGACAAGGACCCTACGAGGAACACAGACAACATGTGGGACTAAAAACACACGGGGTAATCAAGGGAATAGGACACACCTGGAAAACAACCAATGGGGAAGACGCAGAGACAGAGACACAGGAAGCAAACTGAACACAAAAAAATCTAAAAATAAATACACAGAAACATGATCTTAACAGATCACTTTGCCATGAGATCATCCCAGTTGGTTTTCAGAGTGACAACAAATTCTTTCTTTACATTTGATCTGCACATTTAACATGCTAAGTGATCCTCCGCCCAGGTCTGTGCCCTGATTCATTGGTTTCACTCTGTTACACAAAATTCATAATGAAGAGGACAAAAATGAGCAGGTTATACTGTATAGGTGTTTGAGCCTCAGTGTTCACAGATTTTCATTTGTTTCAGCTGTTGTTGAAGCTTGAAGGTAAAAATAAAAGTCTAAAATCAACATTTTTAATCAACCATTTCAAACTGATAACAGTAAAAATAGTAAGTAAGAGTTGATCATCATGTTTTCAGTCTCTATGAATAACTCAATGAAATAATTTTAGTACAACTGGAACTATTAACACAGTCAAAGGTGGATAAATAAATATGGGGAGTAAAGGCAGAATATTTTTATGCTCATGCAAACCGTGTCACAACAGGAAAAGTGCAGCAGTAATATGGTGCAGAAACATATATTGGCAGCATTCAGAGGAAGACAATACCTCCAATCACCAGAGAAGTTTGCAGTTTGACCTCATTCAGCGATCCCTCAAGGCTCCCTCTAGCATCGGCCTGATCAACAACTCTGCAGTCTTTTCAGTTAAATATATGACAGTATCATCTGCATACATCTTTACTATTTTCAAGCATTTTCACATGCAAGCAAGGCATCAGTGCTCCTAATATCATATAATATTCATGCGAGCATTATCTACATTGTCATCCAAGCGCCTGCATCCTAGCTTGCTCAACAGCTGCATGGCAGCAGCTGCTTCAGACGGTGCCCCTCTGGTTTAGTTTCTGTTCCGGTTTTGGTTTTAGTATATTCCACTGGCCAAACATTAGAAGAAGCAACTATTAGCCGATTCTCAGTCAGGCTGAAAATGACCCGGATGTCTCTGCCTTTTCCTTATTCTTACTGTATATATTAATTAAGGCAATATGAAGTCCCTGGCTGCAGGTGAATGATCAGTTTTGGACTCTGTTGTTTGTGATTGCTCAGACTGTAAGAATGAGAGGAATGTGATGAATGGTTTTCAATCATCTTTTATAAATGTAAATTGGAAAAATGAGGCGTTTCTTTGAAATTAACATGTAGACAAGGAAGCAGATCCAAATCACAGGCTGTAGGAATAAATATGACCATGATCAAGAGGTAAATATCAAAGTATCTCATAGATAACTGTGCAGTTTTTAAAGAAAAGGAAGTCAACATTTCATGAAGACTAACCTAAGTGATGTTGGCTGGCAGAAGCTCTGAAACCACAAAGAGTCACAGGACCAGAGCAGCTTTGACAACACACACACACACACACACACACACACACACACACACACACACACACACACACACACACACACACACACACACAAGCTGAAAACTGAAATGAAAGCGCATAGAGTCGCACACAGGAAGCTCTGCAGCGACTTCAACTAACAAGAACAAGACAAGAAAGGCATATCGCAGATGTCAGAAAACCAGACAAACATCCTCGGACCCTAAAGGGTAAGTAAGTGACTCTAATAACTTTAATTTTTTTATTTATCTTCTTAATATGAGGATATTTAACTTTCAACATATTTGAAAGGATCATTGATGGACATTTTTCAGTTCACTAAGTAGAAGCTTTTTAAGCAGGAGGAAATCTGCTGAAGTGCATGTTGAGTCCTGGTTGATGTGTTGCACTGTGTTCTTGGAAGGACTGATGGTCAATGCAGCAGCCTTTTAAGCACTCAGAGCCTCAGTAATGTGTAGGATCAGATGTGGGCTTGGTCACCCACTCAGGGTCTCCTTTCTTGTTAAGTGAGCATCTTATGATGCAGGATTCACATGCCCTGATCTCAGCCGGACAGCAGACTGTTGTCTGATTTTTATTTTATTTTACTAAACAGGACCATCAGGATTATTCTGGTGAGTTAAGTTACACATTTCTTTGCATTGTAATATTTATTAAAGAACAACCTTTTAATTGTCTTTAGAGTTTATGGGAGTGCTGCAAGGGTGGTGACCTATTGTTTTCGTGAGATGTTTATTAGCTTCCACTGTTATTTTGTGCTTTAGCAGAGCTTATCTCATGTTTCTGAGCTGCAGGAATCAATATGTCCTCTAATGTTACAGGAAATTCAGACATGCGGCACGTGCTTTTCTGCAAAACAGTTTTTATGGAAGAGTGTTTTCCTTATATTTGTGCCGCGACTGAATGATTTTACAACTCAGACAATGCTAAAATAAAATGAACCTACTTCTGTTTTCCTCTTTTTTTATTGCTGCGCTGATGTGTAATAATCATACGATGGGGAGTCCAAACATGTGATTTCCCATTATTCTTGGAAAGGAGAACAAGAAGTCACTGACAATGTCTGAAACCTCCCCTGGCTTCCTGAGAAGTCTGATTTATTGTGATGAACTGAACTCTGGGAGAATATCTCACATCTCGCGTTTGTTGAATCAATTCTTTCATAAATTCTGCTGTTAAAGAATTCAATTTGACCCCGGAGAAGCAAATAGTTGTCAGATCAAGTGATGTGTGTGTAACTGCTGCCATGGAAATCTTCAAATTAAACATCTTTGTTGGTCACCAGGAAGGAAATATCACATGTCTGAAAGAAACGAGGGTGTATTTAAAGGCCAGAGATGTGAAACTTTGCGGTAAACATGATTCACACTGGATTTAAACACACTCAGTGGTCTGTTCCTTATTGGTTACAGGAAACTGGTCTGCCATGTAAGTGATCTAGTGGAGGAAGGTTTACATGTCCAAATGCGATTGAAATGTTTTGAGATTTCTTCTCTTGAAAGCTTTCAAATCAATCAATCACTGGAAAAACATACTAATTTTTTTTTTTTTACATAAATTCATGGATACATAGAGTTAAAATATGAAACGTTAATTTGTGTAAATTTATTTAGTGGTGAAACAAATGCCCCAATAAGATTTTTTTTCTGTAGATCGTTTAATAAAAATTCTGATTAATAATTGCAAATCATGCATTTTTCAAGGTGCACTTTACCATCTACATAGATCAGATTTTTTAACTTTTAATGAAGTTATCAGTCAGTTATCAATTCCTTTTTTGTTTCCCTTTGGTATAAATGGCATAAAAAATGAGAAAGACAAGAACATGCCATCCGGATGAGCCAGAGTTTGTTCAATCAAGAAAATGGCATATGAAAATAAAATCATCCATATTTACAGCCATGGAAATGGGTTAAAATATCTAGAACAGTGACAAATAATGCGGCTTTGAAATAGTCGGAAAAACGTGACGACACGAGAAATCAAATAGCTTCCAAAATTGCAATGCCTCCAAATCATATAAAAACAATTTACCTCAAATGGGAGTGATGTCAGAAAAAATATCTTTTTAGAACTCATCACAAATTGTATCCTTTGTTTATTCTGGAAAAAAAGATGTCTTTTTAAAAAGCCTTTTTTAATCTCAATGAGACATTCTTAATATGTCAGATCTTTGAGGAAAGATCTGACATATTCGTATGTGAAGTTTGGCAGTGGGGGTTTAACTAGAACCGATGTGACTTAAATCAAGCTTTTTATTTTCTTCATGGTATCAGAAGTGAAGTTGATGGAGGGGTGTAAATACCACAGTGAAACCTACATTAAGGGACAGAGCAGACTGTTCTTCTTAAAGAAGCTTAGGTCTTTCTATGTTTACAGTCAGACCTTGTGAACAGAAGGAGTCTGTTATTGAAATATAGCTGCCATCATCTGTCGACGTAGGAGCACTGGAGGCTCAAAGACCTGACAAGAGAAGGATGGGTTTATTCTGGGGAGGAAACTTCTAGAGATAATTTTGCACAGAAGGATTCGTCATAAAACAAAGATCATAATGTACAACGCTGAGCATTCATAGACTGTAATGTAACCTCTGAGGTTTCTTCAGTAAGAGAAGAAACCTCGCTTTGGCGCATTCTTCTTGCCCACAGCTGTAACCACCGTCAATGACTCCCTGAAGAAACTGAGTGAGGCGAGCTGAAGTTTGGAAAGAATAAGAGAAGAAGCAGAAGTCTAGACCATCTGGAGAGATTGTGCAAAGAGCAATAAGATCCCCCTCATCTGCAGGAAATGTTATGAAATAAAAGCTAAATTTATCCCAAGGCTTTTTTACACATCTGACAGGGCTCTGAAATCAATGTGTAAAATTTCTCAATGCGCTAAATGCTGCTTAAAGTACAACAAAATACATTTCATAGCTTCTAAATAATATGGTAAAAAGTTATTTATATAGAAAAAATAAACTACAAACAAATATGCGTCAGATAAATTACCCATGGATAAATTAATAAAAGTTTTCTAAAACTAGTGGAAAATGGCATATAAACTCTTACCTATTACAGAATTAGACAACATAGAAATAAATCAGCTACCATCAATTTAAATAAAGCATTAAGTGTATCTTAGAGCCTCTCTTTGAGTTAGACTGCAGTGGAGTAAACAGTCTCTTTAAAGCGTGAGGTTCAGGAACCAACATCTCTTAAGTGCTTCCCTGAAAGGAAAAGAGAAAAGAGTATCTGTGCATTTACTTTTCCATCATGATAGTCAGAGATTGAGACGTCCTTTAGCTAAAGTAATGGCAAATGACTGGATTTCTTTCTCAAGCACAGAATACTAAATGATGGGATTGGATTAAGATGTCAAGAAATTTGAAGGGATTTACAATTTCAAATGTATAAAATCAGGTGTTCAATGCATTTTTAGCTTTCAAAAATCATAAATAACTAGAAGTGAACCGATTACAGTTTTTTGGCCGATCGCTGACTGCCAATCTTTGAAAAGCCTGACCTGCTAATTCCGATTTTGGACAATACAGATTTTTTTTTATTGTTTGAAATGTTGCTAAATATAGCAAGAAAGTTGCAGAGGTGTCAACATTGAGGTGACTACTGCTAACTGCAAACCTGCAGACTTGACCATGTCTGTCAGTCTAACCTTTCTGGTTGATTTTTAGACCTTTGATGAAGCAAATAAGATTGGTGGAAAGATCGGTTTCACACCAAATATCGAACAATCACCAATCTCCCAAAATGAAGGAAATCAGGCCGACTTATCAGTGCTCCATTAATAACCTCTTTGACAGATTTGGAGGAAGCTCCACTTTATTTTCCCAATTCCTTTGTGAAATTCACTAGTAACAGTTGCCGTGTAATAACGCCTCAACCACCATTTCTCAGAGGTAGCACAGTATGTGTTATGATGCATTTTGTTTAATTACTCCATTATAGGTGAGCTGCCCTGTCTCTAGCAGCCTGAAAAAAACTGCCTGACATTCATTCCCATTGTGATGACACCAGAATCATATGGTTTTAATGGCAGCCTAATTAATATTTGTAATAAATCCTATTACACTAAAGAAAGCAAGGAACTGAGACAGCAGCCTTGTGGAATCCCAATCTACAACCAGCTGAGTTAACCTGGATTTGTTCTGTCTCAAAACTACAACCAATTGGTAATTAAACTACACAGGCCAAGAGTGGTTAGCTTTCTAACCAGATCTAATTCAAGTATATCGCTAAAACACAACAGTAGTCAAGAAAATACATCATAGAATGTTTCATAATACTCAGGAGGTGTTTACACAAAAATGATCGTACAATTTCTCCCTTTGAGACTCACTGAATGTGAAAACATCTGTCATGTTTCATTCCAGATTATCAGAGTTTTACGTAAAGATGAGGAAGTCAGAGATTTTTGACTTCCATCTGGAGGCGGACGACAGAACAGAGGAAGAGAAACGGAAGCAAAAAGCATCAAAGAAGGATGGCTTGGCTTCTGCTTTAGGTTTGAGCAAAGAGGCCCCTAAAGCCCCCATGGACACGGACTACCAGGAGGAAATGGAGCCGGTCAAGCCTCAGATCCGATTCAATCTCAATTTTGACAAGTGAGTCTCTGCACACAGACATAAACTGATTCTGCCTTAATTTACCATTGCATTACCAGAGTAAAACCTGAGATATGCAACAACTTTTGCTTCCAGAGGGATTCGAGGTGTGGCATCACAGCCAAAAAGAGACAGCTCCACTTTCAACATTGAGCGACTGTTTGAAGCAGTGGCCAGCAGGGATGTCAACCAACTGGACGGCCTATACCAGTACTTACATCAGAACATGAAGAAACTCTCTGACTCTCTGTGTAAGTGTGTACATAACCCAGCAGGTGTCCCAAACAGCAGATCTGTGTTCTGACTCACCCAACATGCGGTCACATCCACAGATCAGTCGTACGGTAAAACCGCCCTGATGAAAGCTCTGCTGCACCTCAAAGATGGCAAGAATGAAACCATAGAGGAGCTGGTCAAAATTTCAGAGAGGATCGGCGACATAGAAGAGTTTGTGAACGCCGCCTTCACCGACAGCTACTATAAAGGTCAACTTTCTTCTGAATAAAGGCTTAAACTTGTCTAGTCTGCTCTGTTTCTCCATGTTACACTGTTTTATTAATGCCCTTTTTTAACAACAATAACAATGTTTTCTATGTCTACTTACAGGTCAGACTGCTCTACACATAGCCATTGAGAGGAGGAGTATGACCTACGTAAAGCTGCTGGTCAGCAAAGGCGCAGATGTTCATGCCAAAGCCTGTGGGAAGTTTTTTCAGCCTCATGATGGTCCCAACTTCTACTTTGGTAAAAAAATGTTCTCATAGGACACTGATTTGCTTCTGACAAAGGTTTTGTATTTACCTAAAAAACGCAGCAGTTCTGACCAAATCTAGTTTCTATGTTACAAATATAGCAAAAGGATTCAGCCGGAAGACCATTCCAAATGTCTTGTTGGTTGGCATTAAGTCCTGGTAGGTGATATTACACTGAGTCAGAATTTCTCAAAACTTAACAATTTGAATCTTTTAAACTTGTTGAATATGTCTTTGACAAGGTAGAAAGTCACAAAACCCTGCTTCTTTCCCATTTTCTAATAAGTAGTAAAGTAATATTGTTGCGAAAACAATACGGGTTGTTGTTAGTAAAGTTAAAGTGATGCAGACAAAAATCAACAGCAAATTAACAACCGAAAGTCTCATTTTTCAAAGTTATATTTTCACCATCTTATTAATTAATTTATAAATGTCACCGTTTAAAACTTAATAATTAATTAGTAAGCTAAACTTGTAATTCCTATTGATGCAATATGAAGATATAATAAACTCTGTCATATGAACCTCTTCGTAGCTGGCGAGACTAAATGACTTGCTATCACCTCTTCGTCATCGTTTCTTTTGCTTTTTAAAAATTTTTCTTCTTAAAACAAAGGACGAGCAGTTTTAATTTAAACAAACGTCAACATTAATCATCAGCTGGAGTTCATAAAGAGGTTAAAAAAATCTCAACTTTTATGTTCATTGTCCACTTCCGGCTGTCGGGACGTAAATTTTAATATTATATTTAGCTGAGCTTTAGCTCGGGAGTAAATATTTAGCTTAAAGCTAAATGGTTGCTAGTGAGAATATTTAGTTTGTGAACTAAATATTCAGCTTGCTAGCTAGCTGGATATTTAGTTCCAAACTAAATACTTATCTTGCTAGCTAACAAGTAATAGTATTTAGCTGCACAAGTGCGACTTTACTTACATTTTCTCCATTCAGCATTGGCTGGATAATTACTACACCGCCACTAGAATTTAGATATTTACATTTAATATCTCAAATGACACAACTATTAGGGCTGCATAGTATATATTGTCAAAATCAGTGTGTGCAGCATTAATAACATTAACAATATTCAGCCAGTAGGACAGTCTCATGTGGCAAAAGCCCACCGTTTTCTGGTAAAAGCTCAGTGTTGTATAAAGTACTGAAATCTCATAGTCAAGTAAAAGTATAGTTACCTCTCCAAAATATGACTTTGGTAAAAGTCCAAGTCACTGACTGAAATGTTACTTGAGTTAAAGTCTTAAAGTATCTGAATTTTCTTGTACTTAAGAATGGAAAGTACTGTAAAAAATTATGTACTTAAGTAATGTAATGAAAAGTACAAGTAAAAAGTAAATCAAAGCAAATGCAGTTTGAATGACAATTTTTA
>CAEGAF010130881.1:0-10022 GCA_903067075.1 Micropoecilia bifurca
GGTGGACCCTGGCAGTTTCGGAGGTTCAGCCTGGTGACATCTGGTGGATGCCGTGAGGAGTGACAGTGCTCAAAAAAAAAGAAAAAACTCAAACCCAAAACAAAGAAAAAAAAAAAAAAAACACAGACCCTGACAGTCGGTATGTACAAGTAAATATAAATAGGTATTTACCAATCCTCAGTTCTCCACACGTCACTCCATGGCAACAGAGAACAAAGAACATAAAACCAATACCTACCTTGTGCTTCACCTTTCACCCGAAGACGTCCCAGCTCTATAGTCATGAGGTGAAATTGCTTATTACACCTTTTGTGTAGTTATGTTGTCATTATTTTATTCTGTTTACATTTTAATGCCATATCTAATTGGTTTGCTTCAGATATTGTAAACTTTTGGAGAGGCACTAGAAAATGTATTCCATAAGGTCAAACTAAATATTTGTTCACGGTTGTTAAAGTGACTCTATTTAGTTATTAACATTTTAAAAAGCCAGAAACAAGTATTTTGAAAGCCACTACATACTGTTGCTCCTCCAGGGTGCCTAATTTGTCACCAAGCCGGGTCTTGCATACAATTCATAATCACAAGGTGATTTATGGTGCAAAAGTCCCTGCAGGCTAGAGCTCCCCTTGCTGAGCCACAGTATTACTAATGGAAGCGTGTGGAAAGCATGAAGCTGTAGATTTGTTTTAAGGTTGTGTCACTTGGCAAAGCATTGACAGATATACAGTTGATCACAGAGAGTCTTATATACTTTTGATCAGAGTGTGTCACTGTGGTCACACTCACTGATCATAGATGAGTTATTGACCCTCCGCAGAGCAGTGGCTTTTGTTAAGCAACTGCAATTCATCACATGCCTCGTGGATGGGAAAGACACGCGTTTCATCACATGTGAATTCAAAAAGAATAAGGACAGCCAAGGACCAATTTTACATCCTTCTTTGGACAGAGTTTGCTGAAATTTCATTGAAGTTTCTATGGTTTAAATGTAACCTACTATTCTTTTAATACTGTGGCTCAATATCCCGATCTGGCATTTTGAGACTAGATTTGTCTCAAAAAAGAACCTCCAATGTCCATCCAGACCCCTCCTCCAGATCAAGACCTTCCCCTGCAGCAAGATTGCTTCTTTCTCTCACATGTTGATTAGTTTGATCATTCTTGAAGTCATAAAGCCTGTCTACATTTGAATCTAATTCAAGCAAAGCTTTTCTTTGTCTTTCTGACTTTCAACAATGTCACTTAAACCTGGTTTGTCCTTAAATGATAAGTATTGTGAAGGGTACTTAATGCGTTTTAGAGATAACCACATAGTATGGCTTCCTTCAGAAATGCTTGATTTTTTTACCCTATAACACTTCTGTGATCTCTGCCTGAAAAAGTTGAAATATAAAATTGGAAACTTGTTTTATGCCCTCTGGTGGAGAATAGAAGAACCACAGTTGGAATTTGCCAGTTCAATGCAATGGACCAAAATTGTTTAGTGAGAATCATTTTTTTTAGATTTATCTTTATTGTGTAATGTTTATTTCAAATGTTGCTGTAATTCACACCTAAAAATTTTTATACTTTTTTTGGAAGATTTTATTTTTCTAATCTGACAAAAGATGATTTTTTTCAACTTGCAACAAAAAGTATTTGAAAAAGAGAACAAAAAGCTTTTGTAGTCCATGAGTTTTATTTAAATTTCTTTAATTTATTAATGTTAAAGTAAATATAACATCTCCTGATTGTGTAGGAGCAGAAAAGTGCAATTTTTCAACCACAAGCACAGATAATTAAGGCACCTTATTACAACTAAATCTTTATCTGCAAGCAGGTGTGTTTCTGTGCCCTTGTGCTGTCAGACATAGATGTGCTTCTGTTTGTTGAAGCACGCTAAAATATTTAATCTGTAATGCAACTACAAGTGTGTCCACAAGGTGAACTGAGCTCAATTAGGAAGCACAAACAAAATGTATGTGTTACTCGCTGCTGTAGAAGAGACAGATTCTAATCAATAACTGCCTCTCCAGGCAGAGCTATTAGCAAACAGTACCATGCCTAATAACTGAGGCCTGACCTTTTTCTTTAATGCTTTCTCTTCTGAGCCTACGGCAGCAGCGACGGTATGACAGAAGTGCATCAAGGAGAAAAGGTGAGCATTGTTTTAGTAGTTTGTAAATGTAATGCAGATTGATCACTGTCTTTACAATCTTGCATATAATATTCTTGTTTGCCAAGGCTGTTGGGGATAAAAAGGACAAGGTTAAGGTTCTAAAGTGAAGTGATTCATGGATCTGACAGTATTTATTTATATTGAGTCATGGTATGCTTCTCTGGCATTTTTACACTTAAGGTAATCGTCATATTTCAAACAAACCATGTGCCATACATAACATAAATTTGCATTGACAAGAAGGATCTGTTTTATAAAAGAACATTGCATACCCGGAATGTGAAAATGAAAACGTCACTCTCCTCTGAAGTCAATCTGTGGAACAAGATTCAAACAAAAAATCTCAAACTGTAACTTTCCAACAGTGTTGATATTTCAAGAAATATTTTACATCAAGTAAAATACCCAGGAATCGTCTACTTGATCAGACTGTCTATAAAACTCTGGTTGACTCTGATCTTCACTCTTCCTCCAAGTGCAGCGTTCAATAACAATATCACTTTCATGAGTTTTGTCTTTTGGGGGGGTAAAGGCTTGATGGTGGTACAGGAAGATTCACATTTATCTTTAAGATTAACTGGCTCATGTTTAGATGGCAGCTGACAAACGGACTCCAATGTCTGTGCATCTGTGTGCAATAAGCCACTGAGAAAAACTGTTCTCTGATCAGAACCAGTTCCTCTCTTCTAATACTTGTTTGTCAGTGCATGTCCCTTCATATATTTATCTTCTTTTTCTCTTGTGAGATTATATTTCATTGTATTTTCCAAGATAAAAGCAAATTTACTTATGAATGTTGTTGGACAAAATTTGGCATGTAGCTGTGAATGCTGTTCAGAATACAGGTCTTAATATTTAAAGGACCTTCCTTTAAGTAACTCTTGTTCTGCCAAAGTTCCTATTTTGTTGTTGGATTACATGCGGTAAGTTTAAAGTTACTTCAACATTTCCATATTAGCACTACAAAGGCAGCAATCATTTTATGTGGCAAATGATGACTTGCTTTCATTCCTGTCTCTGCAGCTCAAACATCCCTATTCACCCTCTCTCACACACTTTGAAGCCCAACTCATTGGCATGCCATCAACTTTAAGCAGGAGTGTGAGAGGCAAGGCTCAATCAGCATTAGATTCGACATTGCCCCTGAGACACTGGTGTGTAAATAGGCACTTCAGAGGAGTTTACACAGTCATTCACAGCTCTATACCATAGGCATAGGCTCTACACTCCGCAAACTGACTTTCTTGCCAGAGAAGGATGTTTTTTTCTTTCTTTTCTCCTTGGGAGCATTTAAGCTGTAAAGCTAATTTAGGCTGATTGCAATGCAACTGGTTCAAAAAGGGAACTTTGATGAATATGCAGTGAAGAGTAAATAGCTCAAAGAAAGTAGTTACGCTTATAACAAATGCGTAACATTTTTTTTACATACTCCAGAAATCAAAACATTACCAAAGTTAATTTCTAACAATATGATGATGATGATATGTTGTATAAATACTCTGATTACTTTTAGCTAATAAGGGGAAACATCCTTCTAAGCACTGCAAACAGGCATCTGAGAAGCAAACCATAGCAGGGGTCATGATTTTTTTTTTACTTGATGTAGACATTTTTTTCAAACAAGTTTGTTGGTTTCAGTTTAGAGTAAAGACCCATGTTGGTTTTCACAATTTACAAAATCCCCCTTAGCAACTGGTAAAATCTGAAATGGCTGACCAGCACAAACATGAAACAGTAACTTGGATATCCACGTTGCTCAAGTCCTGTATTAAATGAGACAGGTAAGTTAGAGTTTTAATGCACCAGACCAAGAATTGTCATTCTGCTTGTGAAACCTTATGAGTTTGTATATAAAATTACAGTTTTTCATGTGGCAACAAGAAGAAAGAATGAACTGACAGTCTTTACAATGTTTAGTCTGATTTTCATTTCAGACGCGGATTATTTAGGCAATCAGAGTAGATATTCATCCCAAGTGCTCTTTGGTGGCATTTGGCTGCACCAGCACAAACAAGTCGTCTCGTTATGGAGAAGGGGGAAAAGAGGAGAAGCACAGGAGCAATGGCTAAACAGAGCAAATGGCTCAACTGGAGAAGTCCAGAAAAAATGAAGCTGAGCTAAAGAGATGATGGGTCTAAGATATTCCAGAAGATCTACATATTGTCACCTTCCTAAAATAATGTCCCACGTCACTTAAATTGCCAAAAGTGATGGTTTTGTCTCTTTTGCGAAAAAAGAGGTGGTGCTTGTTTTTCTTTTTTGCCAAAATAACTTTTGGCAAGAAATGACTTAGAGAATGTGACAATATGGTCTCTTACCCAATCCACAAGATCGTAGGCAGTGGTGTGGAGAACACTTCATTTTCTCCTCATGTAAACTTCTCCATTTTTAAGGCACGTATGATCAGGATGCACAAGGAAGGAATGCCTGGCACCATGACTTGCTCTGAGAAATAACCTCCGTCATATAACTGAGGCAAATTATCGCAATTGTTCATGAATACAAATGCTTTACTTTACACATTTTTTGTTGGTGTTTCCCAACTCTGGCCCTCAAGGCACCCAGCCCTGGATGTTTTAGATGTCTCCCTGCTTCAGTACACCAGATTCAGAAGTTTGCAATTCAGCAAACACCTGTTAATTAGCCATCAATCAAAATCATGAGCTGAAGGAAAGAAAAACCTAAAATATTCACAACAGTGTGTCTTGAGGACCAGAGTTAGGAAATACTGCCCTAGGCAGATATTATCAGGATGCACAAGCTCATAATATCTTTTGGATATTATCAGTGCACTGGTAATAACAGCGTGCTGAAGAATGAAACCTCCTTTAAACAAATATTTGCCTTTAAAGTAGGTAAATGTTGTTCTGGATCTGAAATGGGAAGTCAGTCTGGAGAGAAGCTTGTGTTTCCCCAACATTATGATCACAACACTGAACTACCAGCTTGGCTTTGGTAGACAGCAGCAAAAAGCTAACGCTTCAATGCAAGGACAGTATTGAGGGAGGAACTAAAAACACAGCCAATCCCAGAATGCCTGAAGTTGCTCCGTGGGGGATTAATTGAGACTTGTATGATCCACCTCTACTCCCAAACAGATGGGAGCAAAGAGTCACTTCTTACCAGGAATCATCAAGTCCCTGTCTAGTGTAGCAGAAAGGAGAAACAATTGCCTGTGGATTAAATGACGGGAAAAATACCTCAGTTGTAAGATGAAACAGGAGGGTGTGAAGCTGAGGGGAATGGTCTTAGGATGGCAAGTAATTGTAATACTTTGTGTGAGTAAACAATGTTTTGCCTGCTTTCAACTAATGCAGCACTACACACCATCTTACCATGCGTCACATTATTTTGTACAAAACTCTTAATACCAAATGTAATCAAATTTGAAACATGTTTCCTATTAAAAACCCAGAAGATGAACAGAAAAAAATGTGGGGTTTAATGAATCTAAATCAATGAGAGTGAAAGTATGTGTTTGTGCCTCTGTGTATATCTGTCCTGATGGATACCAAAAAGAGCAACAGATGTGTTAATTCAGAACAAATTGTGATATTTTTCCAACCAGTACCACATAATGTCTGCCTGACTTTCAATCTTTTCTGCAGCAATAAGCCCTCATCTCACTGTAAACACTGAAACCCTAGTTGTCCTCACGAGCACGCAGCCCCCACATTTATAAAAACACTGCTTATTAATGTCTTGAGTGTGGTCAGTTTGACACAAATCATAAATTTAAATTTTTTTTTTTGTCTTGATATTGTTTGGTGTTAATTAGTTACCGTTCTTAAACAAGAAAATGTCCAGAGCTCCCTTTTAGCAGCTATTCTTCCTACTCACAGAATATGGGAGTCTAAAGACTTTATGTCTATCAGGAAAGATGTAGAAACTAAATTGCTACTGGAAAGAAGTAATGTCTTCTGGGCTCATATTTGTCCGCCGACTTTCTTTTCAAACCCCTGGCAATGTGATTTGAAAATATTCTGAGGAGAAAAATAAAAAGGAAAGCACTTTCTGCGAAAGTGTTGTTCAAGCCGGTACTCCCAGGAGGCCAGGTGCTGTTGTGAGCTCACTCACACTAGTTCAAGGTTTCATGCTCTACCGCTTACATCACCGGCATTTCTTGTTATCTACAAAGTTAGCTGAAGTTTGACTCAAATGAGTGCTTTTTAATATGTCAGGGATTTGCTGTATGTAAGGTTTAGTTGTGGGATTTTATTGATTTTATTAGTTTTATTGAAACTGGGTTTTAACTTTATGGATCATGGATCATTTTTATCTTCCTGTATTGTGCAGAACCAAGATTAATCAGTATTTTTGCAGTGTTGTAATATTGTCGGCGGACAATATATGTTCTTTTGTTGTTGTTTTTTGTTACTGGTTTGTAACATTTATTTAAAAATGTTGCACCATGTGATGCTTAATTCTCAAGGCATTTATATATATTTATTTAGAAACACCCACATTTAGAAACAGTTATTTTCTATTTTCAGTAAAAGAAAAATGTACGTATATTATTGTTTTGTTTATGAAATGTATTTAAATCACGTTAACAAATCCTTATTGAAACTCTATTGTGACTTGGACAAAACAAAAATGATTGATGTGTCATGCCATAATTCATTTCAGTGATATTTATTGTGTCAGTGATATTTATTGTGCTTGACTTCAAGTGAACAGAGATGAAGAGACACAGCATATTTACGTTCAATGCAAGTTTAAATAATAATAAAAAAAAACAGACAGACAACAACACTACCTCCACTGCAAGAGTCCATCACCTTCATGGTAATTTGGTTGGAGCCTAAACTCAGACTGACTCACTACGGTGCAGAGCCGTCTAATAGCCAAAGTCTCCGCCCACAAAAAGGTTAAAAATAAAAAAATAAATAAAAATCACCTCTAACTGAAGTAAACTCTTATCAAATTATGCAAAATAAAATAACCGTAACACTTAGAAAAATAAAATAAACAAACCTGTGACTAAAAATACAAGCTCTAATAGAAAACATTCAATACGTCCTGATGACATCATCACGCCACCACGTGACTCTCACCCTGTGCGCCACAATCTGAAGCGGGAAAATGTTTGACACTGAAAATTACAAGTTAGGATAGATATAACAACCGAGGCAGGAACATCACGCCATTTTGACCTGAAACAAAAAAGTAAGTTGTCTGCTCGGCTGTGCCAATGTTTGTGTGCGGGTTTGCTGACATGTTGACACGGACTTTATTTTATGGCTACGTCGCAGCTGGTGACGGCTCATCCGTCAAAGAAACACAATATTCATCTGAGTAATTAGGTCATATGTTTAATCTCACTGCAGAATACAAGCGCCAAGGCCTGGATTTGAAGACCCCTGGAGTAACGTTTCTACTGCTGTGTACGACTCAAAAACAACTGAAATGAAAGTAAGTTAATAGGATTGATTTTCAATCTTATTGGCTTTTAGAAATATCAGTTTGACCTGAGATATTAACCAACATAAATATATTCACTTGCACAGTAAAATCCCACAAACTTCAATTTAAATGTTGATGAATAGTTAGTCTACAAAGAAAAAATATTAAAATATTCATATAAAGTTTATAGCATTTTAGTCTACAAAAGGTTGTTTGAATACCATTTCCATATATTGAACTCTTTAATTTGCCTCAACTGTCAAGGCATGGAAAGACTTATTGCCACATCAATCAAATGTCCTAAAAATAAACAGCCCAAGAACAGCTGTGGATTTGTCTAAATTTGTGCATGCATGTGTCTTCAGGAAGTAACAGCCAGTGAAGTGGGAGTGTGTAATCTCAGTTGTGGTGTTAGCAGATGGAGAGGGAAAACCACTGACAACACAGCTGGTCCTATGCTGTGCTACTCATAATAATCATCAAATTTTCCATAATTTCAAACCTCAAGGTTTCTTGTGTAAATCACAACAGCAAATCACCCCACACATTTTGATTTATTTACTTGCTCTTTACCCGGAACAAATTTCATACAATTTGATGCGACTTACTTTCATGGTACAAAGATGACAGCTAGCTTTCAGAGCCCCTTTGAGTTTTAAGGTGAACTGTTAATTTGTCTTTTTTAAACTAAACAAAAAAAAGGCAGGGCTGCATATTGGAATAGTTGGTAGCGCTGTTGATCCAGTAAGAAAGACCTCCGTCCATTCCTCCATCTGTCCGTCCGCAGAGATGCAATATTTCAGCATGTTCACACTAAAAGCAGATTTTATTCAGATACTGTCATCTGATAGAACACACACTATTATTTTGGTAATATTTGCACCATAATTGCATGAGAATAGTCATAAAGAAAGAAAAAAGTTTTTGTAGAAAGAAAAAGAACAAAACTGTGTATAAAAGCCTGACTTTGTGGTGCAGGCACAGCAGGTCATTTGAATGCTGACTATGTTATGGTAAACACAGGCTTTTCTAAGGACTTACATACATTTCATGTTATATTTATTTCAGAATGATATATTGCTTGCATCATTTATTAAAAGCTTAATGCATGGTGATCTGAAAGACTAGTTCTGTTTTTTCAGTTAGGTTTTGATTACTTTTGTATCCATTCTTATTTCAAAGAAGATCCTTGTGCTTACTCATATTCTGCTTCATGCTTTACTGTGTGTACCTGTTTCTTACTGTTTCATTTATAGTAGACTGTAGAGTTTGTTTTTCTACTCTAGTTAAGCCATTACTTTCCCTCAGTGCCTCGAGGCCTGCACATATTTTCCACAACAGTCATTATTTTAACTGTGGAACAAGGACACTGTTTAATCTGGTCAGAATAGTTCATACTTTATTGATAAATTTAAGAGAGGAACTCCTGGGAAGTTCAGTCAGCAGGAAAGTGGCAATGACATATTCTCATCATAAACCACAACCACTTCAAATTTCTGACCAGTCATGCAGTCACTTTAGGACACTGTGTGTGTTTTTTTTTCACACTGATTATGTCTAGAACAAGTGCAAAAAGTCCCATTCTTTTCCACATCCAGTCATTCGATTCAGCAGTTTCACATCCAACAATAATTCCTACCAGTTTTTAAATGGTCTGGTTGAATTCAATCACTATCATGTCCTCCTCCTCTTATGCTGTAGCCTTGATAATCTCTTCTAGTTGGACAATATTTTTTGTTGCGCACACACGAAGGTGAATGACAGTGCTAAGACCTTCCTCCTGGCTCTGATTGGTTGTTGCTGACCAGGAAATGGCTCTAGGAACACATGGAGGAGGCAGAGGAACTCAGTTTTCTTTCACAGACTTTGTCTCATGCTATGCAGTCACAACATGTTGATAGTATTTACAAATATGTAAAAAACATGCTTTATATCAAAGTTTTAAAACTAAATTAGGTAAAAAAATAATTGCAATAATTTTTTATCACCACAGCAAAACCTGATTTATAAAAAATGTATTTTTCCCCCTGGGGTTTAGGAAGTTAACATACCTACTAGTTTTCCAGGTTTTGACAAACTGGATGTCTTACAACCTGTAAAAAATATATAATGGACTTGATATTACAGGAATACACAATGTGAGCATGAGAATTAGCAGGTGTTCCAATGAAAAGACAACACCACAGTAAAATAAAACCACTGACTTTTTGATTAACGCACAAATTCAACATTATATGGTAGAGGTGCGCCGATCGATCGGTCACCGATCATAATCGGCCGATTTTCATGAAATCGGTGATTATCGGGATCGCCGATCATTGGCTCTGTTACCGATACCGATCACCCGCATCTCATTTCTCAGCCTGTCTGTCCAGCTGTTCTCGTCTTTCCTTCACGGCGCAAACGCGCAGCAACAAATGCTAAGCGATGTGTAACTATAACGCACTGAGTGAAT
>CAEGAF010130885.1:0-48782 GCA_903067075.1 Micropoecilia bifurca
AACAGGTAATTGTGATTTTTGTTTTCAAGAAGAGACAGTAGAACATGTTTTGTTGTTTTGTACAAAGTACTCTGAGGAGAGGAGATTAGAATTTAGACTTCTAAAGAATAAATTACAGTTAAAAATACCAGATATTTTGGGATATTCATCTTCATCTGAATACTTAAGTTATTTAATAAACTTTCTTAAGGAATCTAAACTGATAGAGGATTTAGGTTTTTTTTTGTTTTTGTTTTTTTAAGTTGCGTCCTGATCCACACTCCATACCAGTAGGTGGCGGTAATGAACCTATAAGTTGTTTGCCAACCGCCATAAAACCAAAAGAAGAAGAAGCGATGCATTACAAGTTAATTTGGATGCAGGACCGCAGGGTGGCTGGTTTTTTTCTAAGATATCAAATTTTCTGTGGACATAAAATGTCTGAAAATTTTGGTGCTATACAAATAACATTTGATTGATAATATTACATCTTTTCTTTTACAAATCCTCTAGTTGTACTGGAACATTTTCCATTTCTTAACATGGCATCGCTGCTCTGTTTCCTGTTTCTGTGGTGTATTTCAGATATCAGTAAAAAGGAAAAAGAAATATGAATGTATTCGTTTTTATTAAGATTTTGAAACATGCTGGTCAAAAAGAAAGCTGATCCGTCCAGGAGGCGCGGAAGCTCCACGTTTTCGCTTATTATCTCTCTCATATTACACTATCAGGACATTGTGAGAGTTTTAACGAATGTGTTAAAAACAACATATTTTTTTTTCATCAATGTTACCTGCTGCAGCTTTAACCATCAGATGTAAAATGACCGATGTCTCCTTTAGAGCGCCAACCAAACAAAAGGCGCTGATTAGCCACAGGTGCGTGGAAACAGCAGGTGGATCGACTCTCCAGCAAAGATCCTCTGAAATCGAGATCACACTCTCATGAGTTCTGACATACTGGTTGTTGAAACCATTAATTTTTATTCCACTTTACAACCATGCTCCGCCTTTTGTTGGTTTATTACATTTTGTACAACCCCAATAAAGCACACAGATGTTTGAGGTCATGATGTGGAATTTCTGGAAGAGTTCAAATGCTGCTGATATTTCAGGGCTCTGCAGTTGCTAAACTACAGTCTTAGGCTTATGAAGGATGTAAACAAAGTTAGAAGTGCTGCTCTGGCGTGCATAAAGCTAAGATCGGATGTTTCTGCATATTTATTCACAGGCAGCTCTGATTTATAGCTGTCGCTCTGTGGGAACCCCCTAAATACTCTTTAACTGATGTCTCACTCTTCACTACATTCACATTAACAGACTGATCCTAAGACGTTAGCTCACAATCAGTATCCAAAACGTCCATAGTCATTTGACTCTAATCAACAAATTAAACATTGGAACAGTTATTCTTTATAATCTGTCTGATTATTGCATTTTTGAGGTTTTCATGGCATGTCAGTGCGAATGCACTTGAGTTATTGAGCTATTAAACCAGAGAGTTGGCTGCCGCAGACTGACCTATGGTCTGAATGGCCCCAGCAGTCCACACAAAGCTGTCCCAGACACATGTAGGCGACATAGTTAAGTGTCATAATTTCACTATTTTCTCAGACATAAATACACAGACGCGAAAGTCAAAAGGTCAGCTGCATAAAACTTCCTTATTCAGAGGTCAGGGAAAGATGGAGGAGGAGGTAGGGCTGGCACTTTGGAACAGCAACCCCATTCAAACGGGAAAAGCTGCTTCCTGCCTCAAAGTGAACAGAAAATTAATTGTAAAGTAGGACCAAAGAGGTCCGCCTGCATGACAGAGGAAGAAGAAAACATTTCAGACTCCAGAGTTGCATCCGAAAATTACAGGTTCCGTGTTACTTGATGTTCCCATTTTCCATGTTGTTATTTAAAGCTCCGTCATGAAACTGCAAGAAAAACTTTGTATCATTGTTTCTTAGTTTGACTTTTGAGCTGGCAGACAGCAGCTTACTCAAGTCAAATACAGAGATTTTGCTCTTCTGTAGATCCCGACACCAGCAGAGGTCTCACTTTCTTAAAAAATGTCATTACTCAAGTTCATCTGAAAAAAACTGAGATATAATACGTGTATTGTCTGTATAGGACAACTACAGCCTGGAGAGGATAGCACTGGAAGTCAAGATGCAGCTTGAACCAGTGAAAAAGGCCTGGACTGTTGGGCCAAAATTATATTTTATGTCTTGGAGCAGGTTACAGAGGATAAGCACATCCCACTGGCCAATCACAAACCACACAACGATTTTAGTACAGGCAAGCACTGATCACTTAAGGATTATTCCAACCGTTCACTGAGTTCTAAAGTAGCATATCACAATCAATTAATGTCCAGAAATTCTTTGACACATATTCACAGGAAAGGAAACCTAAAGTCAACATCATAACGCTTCAGGTTTATGAACACCGCATATTTTAACAATCTTCGGAGCATCAGAGAAGTAAAATGTCAGTGAAAAAGTTCATTTCTTGGGGTTCGTCTCACAATATAAATTGTGGGTTTTCATCAGCTGTAAATCATATATATAGCTTCATGTGAATCTACATAATATATGACTTTCACTTTTGCAAATGAATACAAGTGTCCGAGATATTCTTATTTACTAAAGAGCGCCTGTATGAGGGAAGAAAGAAGTTTGTACAAAAGCACACACTTTTCAGCAGCTTCTCCAGGCGAATTTTGATTTGAGTTGTTTAGCATTTCCCCAAAATTGATTGGTGGTAATCAGCACAGAAAAGCCGATTATCACTTGTCTTGCAGCTGTAATGGGAAACACAAAAGATCAGGAGGTTATCTGTTCACTCTCACAAATTGCTCCAACTTGTTCAGTTCCAGTGATATCACTTAGTGTGTCCCTTTTCACTTAACTTTGTCTGTATTTTAACTCAACTACCCCGTCCTTCTAAAACACAGAACCGCAGACACAACAAAAACCACCTTCCAGACAGAGTAGCCGGTCTGCTGTTTTTATAGTAAATATTCTGTCGGTTCCTCGCTTGACCTGATCTCAGGACGAACCAAGGAAAACCAGCAGGTGTCCTAGTTTTGGATATCTCACAGCTCAGCGGGGCCCTTGGTTTGTTGTCACAAGTGTTGGGAGACAACACTGATTCCTGCCTTTTATGGGTTTCTTTTCTTTGAATGTCAAGTGCAACAGCTTTATGTTTTTTTTCCCTGTTTTTTTCCTCAATATCAGCAGGATAACCAATATCGGCAGCAGATGTTTTGGTTGTTTTCTCAAGCACCGTTTAGCAATTTAATTTCTGTAGCGAGTTATTAATTTTAATTTATTTTTAGTTAAACTCATGTAACTTGAGATTTGACTAAGATTTATGGGAATGCTTTTATGGAGTCGCATATATCTTTAATAATAATAATAATAATAATAATAATAATAATAATAATAATAATAAAACTCTTCTTTACCCCTCAGTGAGACATTTATGCTAAGATAGAAATAATTTTATAAGTCCAATATTCAGACACAGAAAAATTTTTGTTTCTCGTAATGGCTTTTTTTTGGATTTATGCTTTTCGTTTGTTTTCAGAAGCTGATATAGGATGTTCATTATATGATAAGAAAATGCTTCACTGGCTATATTGGAAAACTGCTGATCAACACCACTTTAACGATAACTAGTTAGATTCTAAAAGCAAAATAAAAAGTACTTTCACAAAGGATTGCATAATACAATGGCATTGTCATTGGTGAAAGCCATGTACTCCCTTCTTTTTTCCTCCAAAATCCATTGAGTCCAGCAGCTTCTCGTCCTCTCCTCCCCCAGAGTACAGCTGTGAAAACAGCCCATATTATTGCCATAATTGTTTCCATGTGTGGCCTGTTATTTCAACGTGCCAAGCTGGACGAGTCAGAAATCGAGTCTGTTGCTGTAAAAGCGCAAATATTTCCTGGCTACTGAGTTCAATAAATTCTGACGCCTCAGATCAATTATTGGCAGCTGATTTCAACTTTCTAATGTGTAAAACAAACAGTCTGATTAGAAAAGCTATGAGAGGGAAAACGACTCATCACACTTGGGTCTGTTGTGGTTAACACTTCCATATTGCTGCTCCTCATCATGCTGCAATAAAACACAGTGATAAATCCGTTAGACTGGCAGGTCCTACTCGCATTTTGCAAAATGTGAAACAGTTGCTGATGTTGCGATTTGACAGCTCGCTATAAATCAACAGATTTAACTAATGTAAACGTGTTTCTAAATTACTCCCTCAGTTTTTGCTCTTGTTTTGCATACATATTTGAATTACACATAGATATTTCTTTGGTCTCTGCTTTAATTATATAAATTGATTTAGTGTAGCAACTTTACATCTCCGTTCTAATGTACGTAGTTTCATGCAATGGCTTGGAGAAAGAAATCATAGCTCTGGAAGTTTTTCACATTTTATCATGTAACAACTTTGTTTGGTCTATTTTAAAGTGAATTTATTTGACAGGCAAGACAGTAAATAATTTATGTTTACTAAAATTGTTTTACAAATCACCCCTTGTACTAAATCAAATTAAGTGGACTAGATTGCCTTAAATGTATATGTTAAAAAAAGCATCAAAAGTTCAAAGAAACTTTTCTCAGTTTTTCTTGCAAATGTTAGTCAATTTTCCTGCCATCTGCTTGAAAAGAATGACTTTAGAAATGTACATTAGACATTGTAAAATGACCACGGTATCATTCAAAAGTAGAAGTATGTACGGAACTTTCAAACGCCCCAGTAACTGTAACAGATTTCATCAGATTTGTCGTGATAGACCCTTGACCCATTGACAAGATGGTGGCCCAAAAATATTCAGAGATGGAATTGGTTTATATCAAAACAGAATAATGTGTTAAAATGGACCAGTCCAAATTCACACCTAAATCCAACTGAGAATTTGTGCTAAGACCTAAAAATTGTTGTTCAGGTGCTATCAATGCAATCTGACAGAGTTTGGGATATTTCGGTAATGATGAAGTGGTAGAAATATGCTATACTGGGTCAAAAATCCGCTGTTGTGTTTCCTAAGAGTGCCGAATCTCAAACAGAATCTAACGAGTAGCACAAGTCTGAATATTTATGGCTCCTTTCTCAGAAAATCTGCAAATGGCAAGATCAAGAATGTAACCGATCCTTTCGCAGCTGCAGCTTTTAACAGTTATTGCTTCAGTAAAAGGTGTTCTGCTCAGGCGTTTGGGTTACTGTTCTGTTTTTCTTCAACAATAAAAGAACAAAGTGAGAGTGACATTGCCGGAGTTGTCTTACTCACACAATACCTCTTGTGCTTCAGGCCAATGTGAGTGTGTGTTGGTTAGTGTTGTCAGACGGTTAAAATTCCTCTCAGAGGCTGCGAAAAAAAAATTATCTTTACATGTTGAGAAGTTTCAGCAGAAGGAAATAAACAAAAGGAAAAGCCATAGAATAAGACTTATGAGATATAAATAACAAGGACTATTTTAGTCGCCACTTTTCCAGCCGACGACTGAGGTCATATTGGCAATAAATGAATAAATTATAAAAGAAAGTAACAAAAATAGAACATTAACACAAAGTTTCAAACTGGAAAAAACGCACATGGGAAATAAGAGTCAAAGATTCATAAGAACTACATTCAAGCTCATTAGGCCTTTAAATAAATCTTTTTAGTGAGCGAAAATAATATTTGCAGTCAAGCTGTCTTCTTTCACCTAAAACCAATAAATCAAAACAAAGTGTAAAAAAAAAAATACATATTAATAGTTTAGTGAATATGTAATAATGTTTAACCTCATAAATAGATTTATATATCAATTACAATTTTCGTTCCAAAACCAATTTCTATGTGTGCTTGAGATCATTTTCCTGCTGGATTACTTAGTCGTGTCTAAATTGTATCATCCTGCAGCTGTTTTGAGTTGAAGTTAGAGAATTTTATAGGCTGCAATAAAACTTAATGCAATGCACCATTGGCCACAAAACAAACCTTTAATAACCTGAAGAAAAAATAATTGCAGCTTAAAAACACAAAAGCTGATTGAGCACAAATATCAAGTGAGCACCGTTTGAAAGGAAGGACACGAATATCTTGGTCTGCCTGGTGACTACGCAACAAGGCAAATGCTGCTGGAACCGCAACTTAAGTCTGATCAGCGGAATCATAGCTGATATTTGGGAACCAAGTGGAAAAGTTCTTAAGTCTCTATTTTACACACACATGCTGTTTACATGGATGCTGATGACCTCCTCTATTATTACTAATCTGAAGGCAAACCACAAATCCCGACAGTGAGCGTAATGTTTTGAAAAAGGGTTGAGTCACAGTAAGAGCATTTTCTGAACTGCTCTCCATGGCTGATTAAAGCAAGCTAGTGACCTGCGATCACAGCTCCAGCTGGCACGGCCTTTATAAACAACCAGCTGCATTAAAAAGGGAACCTGTGATTTTCCAAACTGTAACAGTGGCAAACATCCCAAGGCCGGTTAGAGCGAATGTGCAGGCCAGAATTGACAAATCAAGTGCTGCGTATGGCTTAACTGTGCTGCGAAAAGTTCTCCAGAGATGTCAAGATAGCTACGGATACAAGCGGCTGCAGTTTTTCTCCAAACATCCTTCTGCACGCTTCATATTGGACAGGTTTCCTCTCACTTTGAGTGTTTGTCTCAGGCATGGTTTTTCTCAGAAGTGGTACAAAGATGTGACAGGAAATTTTCTTAGCATCATGCTGGATTCAGACCACATGGCCAAATCATCAGTGTGACAGTAGTTAAAAACAAAAAGTCCTTAAAATCGTATAGGTTGGCTAAGCTTTCCCACATGGAGAGAGACTGATTAGGAGAGCCGCTGGACTGGACTGAACCATCAAACCTGAGATTTGAGTCGCAAAGTCTTTTCTTCCTGGAATGAACATTAAAGACAAATGCAATCTCCATATTTACATTTTCTGGCGTGCATGAAAAGGGGTGTTTTACAACTTAGGTGAGATTCAAATCACCACTTCAATCTTTCAGGAGAAAAGGAAATGAAGATGAATAAGACTGCGAAGGAGCTGGACATTGTGCCTTTAGCACTAGAACCACATCAGAACCGAAAACAAACAGCAATATCATAGGATTTGCAAATGGAGACGAATCTGGCCAGGGCGGATTAAGGCAGAACCAGTTAAAGCTGCGCTGCTGCAGAAGGGACTAAAATTGACTCGGGGACTTAAGGCAAATGTATGCTACAGTTTTCAGAACTGTATTTCTGTTTCTGTCACCTGACAACTATGTGCACAAAATAAAATAAAAATAAAAAAAGTAACTTTTGCTAGACTAATTGAAGGAGTGCATAAAATGAACCTACTTCAGTCCAATAGAGATAACACTCTCTAGAGATAACACTCTCTATTGTTGGACTCAGTTTTTTTTTTTACCCTCTTATCATTATCACCTTGTATTTCATCACACATGTAATTCAAGATGTAGATGTCAGAAAGCAGCATATTCAATGCAATAGAGGTATAAACAAGATCAGACTGCAGGATAAGAATTCCTTGTTGTGCACATTTTGATATTCAAACAGTCTGCTGTAGGTTAGCGGTGGCTACGCTCGTGCTCTAGCGGCACGCAGAAACACGGCTTCCATGATGAACAAGGTGCCAAGTCAACAGGGTTCAGGGCGTGAAAGGAGAACGCTAGGAGGAAGTTCCATGTTTGGTTCCAGCTTTTTCAGAAGGGATGCAATGAACTTTGCCCACAAGTTAAAGAAAGAGCAAACAACAATTAGTTAGTACTTGTCATGAGGTGACCCATGCTGTCAGGTGAGTAGCTCACAGATGAGTAAGTTGGTGATATTCTGAAAAAGTAATGACGCGGGAGAAGAACCAGGTGAAATAATGACTTCTTGTTATGTTGATTTGATGTTTGCTCGGAAAAGGTTTCGATGTTGCTTCTCAGCTGCAACATTTCTGAGGTGGTCTAATTATATAAAAACATTGTGATGCATTAATCAAGGATTCAATCATTTTTATATTTGTTTTTCAATTGTCATACCATTTCGCAATTGCCTGTTTGTGGTACGAAATTCGGACTCAGGTCCCAGATCGAGAAGCATAATAAATAAACAACCAAGGATACATTAAGTAGGTAGAGTCAGTGGTGGAAAACATTACTATGAAAGTAACTGTTGTTTATGGAGTTAAGCTAAGCTGTATTGAATGGTGGAAGCAAATGCTTAACTGTTACGGTGACTCATAAGCAGAATATTGACAAGTAAAATAGCAATCACTTTAAGAGGCTGAGAGCCCATTGGCTGAGGCAGAGAGCAAAGCCAAGCACAAAATTAACTGCATTAAAAGAAAATTATATCTGCAGAGCCACAAAGTGCAAAGCCGGCACACGATAAAAGAAAAATGCAGATAGGTACCATGGCAACATTTTTTCCTTCAGTAATACAAACAAACTGCAGGAGCAGAAATGGGAAAGTTGAAAGTACAAGCCAATTAAATGATTGTCTAATGCACTTTTTTATAGAAAATGATAGCCGATTGACATGCTTCAATTGCTTTTGTTTGTTACTGTGGGTGCACTGAAATGATAATGTGCATATATCATTGATTAGAAATGGGAAAATAATGGATTTGAAAGAAGCGCAGAAGAGAGTGGGACCTACTATGCTATAAACTGGTACTATAAACTATACCAGATAGACTTGGTGACAATGGGTTACTGCAGTTACACAACCTTTTCATTTGCCCCATTCACAAAAGAGCAATTCTTTTGTGACTGATATTTGTGAGTTTGTACCGGGTTTGGTAAATTCTGATCCGCATGTGAACTCCAGATTTTTCTCTTCCTGTCAATGCAATTCTGAGCCTTTTGAAGTACGAACAGAACCCATCTGAGAAAATCCATTAAAGAGTCACAGATAAAACTCTTTAATGTGTGATCTGTATTCTGTTGCTTTGCTTATCAGTAGGCACCAGCTGAGAGGTGTGAAAAAAAAATAAACGATTTCTTCTTCTTAAAGTGTTTGGAGAAAACTTTTTAGCTGTTTTTTTTCTAATGTTTTTTTCAAAACATTCAAAAAACATTCCAAATTTGATTAATGATCTTATTTCTTTTGAGGTTTACACTGTTTTACATTGGTTATGTATTTTATTTCTTCTCTATTGAGCTACAGTTCGTATGAAGTATCGTGAGACAACAACGGACACAAGCTTTTCACCACAATTTCTTGGCTCTTTTTCTCTAGAACATTTAGTTTAGGTCCTACCCTTTCTAGTAAAGTTCATAATGAACAAACCTCAGACAAACACATATTTATTATTTTTCAAATTTCAGAACAACAGAATTTGCAAGATGACAATCACTAATTACTGTCCACCAGCCAAGCAACCAGCAACATCTGTGCATGTGAAATTTTGAGGTTGTTTGCTTAGACCTGCACACAAGAAAGTTGAAAACTATTCAACTTTTGTCAGTGTTGCTGTTGTGACTATCAGGTAAGCAAACTCTGCCTCACAAAAATAATCCAAAGCCTTTGGTGGAGCCAGATCACAAAGTAAAAATTTGAAAAAGAGTGTTCAGTGTTCTTTTTTGTCCTCTGATACCACCAAATAAAATATTGGCTGTGAATTTCCTCCAGAAGTCACCAAATGAGTAAAAGAAGTCTACCAATGATAATTAAATCAGTTGATAGCTGTCCAACTAAATGCCAATCTTTAGACCTGCCTTAGCTCCAGGAATAGTTATTTGGTTTTTAGCAGGAGTCTGTGGAACTTGAATACATTAGCGAGGAGATAATTCAGCCACTTCATTCAGGTGTGTTGGACCAACGATACATTTCAAAAGTTGCAGGACACTGACCCTTCAGGACCTAGACTGACCTACAGTGACAGATTGGGCAGCAAGCGCATTTATCCAAGAAGATGGCAAGAAAGTCATTGTTGAAAAAAGAGGAGTTTTCCTGTTCCTGTGAGAGGGCAAAATATATTTGAGATATCTTCCAGTAAGACAGAAGTCCACACTATAATTCCATTGAGAATTTCAATCAAAACATAAAATTTGATGTTCTTATGCTTCCCATTCTTATAGCTTTAGTATTATATTAAATATTTTTTTTGCAGTATCCACCCTTACTCATATTCAGAGGTAGATAACTAGAGCTGAATGGGGAACTCACTTATTTTGGTTTTTGCATTGAGTATCTTTTATTAGCCACTATTGTAAACTATTTTTGTACACTCTGATTAATTTCAGGTGCAGCCACAGTAAAGCAAAACAGTCTGGTTTCTGAAACTAGATGTAAACTTTATAGCGCTGAAGAGTTTTGCCAGCCCTAAAATAAAATGTCAAGGCGTACTGTCTCAGACTTCTTGCACTGTGGCAGAGATCCAGGTAGACTGCTGAGACACTAACCAAATGGACAGATATCAATGTCTTTTTATAGACCGTAAAAAGCATTTTAAGAAATTAGAGCTAAACAGATGCATATGGAGATGATAGGAGGTTTTATTTAAGGTTTACGCGGAAAAACTCATACAATGATGACAGGTAGGGTGATGAGAGTTGGCAGGAACAAGTTATGTTTTGTAGGTGGATGTCAGAGGGAACTTTTATTAAGAGTTTCTCAGTGTTTAACAGAAATATTTGGCAAGAGTTTCAGGTGCCGAGAAGGTACGTAACACTCATAATATTTTACTTTCCAACCTATGTGGGGCAATTTCCAGGTGTGCTTATAAAATGTGCCTCTAAAGCCCAAAATAGGCTTTTGTGAAAATTGGCTAACCCCCTTGGAAAGAGTCAAAAAAATGCCTTTATAAATAATCCTGAACAGGCAGGACGTCATTGACACTCTTTAATAAATTCATATTAAAAGTCTGGTTCTGTTTGCCGGCCTGAAGTCTTGCCGTCTCCTCGCGAGGCTGAAGCTGCCCCTGGCAGATTCAGATGAGGCTTCACGGGGAATCAAGCCAAGCAATTTCAGAGAGTGACGAGCGTTCGTGTCACCGTCCCACATTAATTTAACAAATGCGTGGAATGAAAACGAACGTGCGGAGGTTGAGCTTTAATCATTTTCTACCTACGTTTCCGAAGTTCAACATCAAAACCCGTCATCTATAATGAAAACTTAATGAAGACCAAACGAGGAATAGCTTGGTGACTCGACATCTGCTGTTTGTAAAAATAAAATAAAATAAAAAAGATTCTGATGCCATGCAGATCGGTTCCCTCAGATGTGTTTACCTTGACTTATTTTGAGTTCAGTCTGACTGGATACATTTGGAGGGAATAGGTTAAACGGTCAAAGTGTCCCGCTATGGGAGTCGTAATGTCACTTCTTTGTTGCCAACAACCAAGAGAGTCCTTGCTGCGTCAGATCATTTTTAAGTTTTATTGGACGCTTTTCTATTTTGACATCACGCAGCTTATTTTTCAAAGGTTATCTTTAAATATCACTTGGCCTTTCTCAGTCAAGACTTGATGTAGTTTCTTTATTTAATTCATTTTACTTTTGTGGTTTTACTGTTTTAGTCAGATTCTTTTTAATTCTCCCTCAGGTGTCAGTTTGGTCAGACGATGCATCCCAGACTTAAAGTCAGTTAATTAAAAAAAACAAAAAAACATATTAAAGCACTTTTGCAAATGGAAAAAAAAGGTTTTCTGTCTGGTTCCTTACTTAACCAGAAAAATACCCCTGGGAATCTTTGCATATATTCTTTTTCTCAATAAAGCAAATTCTGGAAATTTAAGTCTGTAACTTGTGCAAGAAAAATATGAAAGGAACAACATTTTACAGCTGGACAGAGATGCAAGGATTATTTTTTTGCAGACACTGCAGGCTATCGTATGGGGTTCTGACAAAGCATTAAGAAGAGAATACCCTTGGCATGAGCGGAGCTTCTTAGGAAGACCAGACTGCCTTCGCTGTGTGACTCTCCTAGTCTCTCATTGACACATGAGATAAATGGCACCACTGGATGACCAGCTCTACGTGTCAAAGACAAATGAGAGCCAACGAAACAGACAAAAGATGTCCCTGTCATTTGCGAGACAGTGTGGGTGTGAGTAATTTGTTACAGGTTTGAGGATGACATTAATGTAAGTGGAGCCAAAGCATTTATAGGGGCCTCCGATGAGCTTATTGTGCCTGCTCAACAGGCCGTGGAAAGAATGGGAATCGTCTTTTCTCATTAGATGGAGAAATGGAGGAATTACAGATTTTTTTTCCCCTAAGATGAGCTGTCATTTAAAAATAAAAAACAGTTGAAAACAAGTCTAACCACTTTGTGTTTCTATGGTTTTAATGCCAATGAACATCAACAAGATGATGCATGGAGATTAAAAAAAAACATTTAAAATGGGGCACGAGATTTACTTTCACAAACTTATACAAAGTCCTCATAAAAGCTCTGCTTATGGCCATATAAATGTGGATGAGTCTTTGCAAGAGAACGATCACATCCCACTCTCCAGTGATGTGTATATTCCAGAGGACATTTATGACTCTCCATAATGGATTGTGGCCCGTTAAAGATTCCCTAACTGTGCCTCTTCACTGCCAAGCAGATTTGCTGTTTGGCACAGATACTTTCTCTTGAGAACAGTACGGTTTCAATTAAGTGCTGCTTGACATTTTTAGTAGTCTTCATTTGCAACTTTATTTTATTCATATTTGATGAATGGCAGTAACCCCCTTGCCTTGCCTTCTTCAATAATAGTTCTGGTATGAAATAATATTTATTCAGCAGTGCTTTGGAGACAGAAATGCTCCCAAATTCGTCTCCTATTACTTAAAAATTTTTTCACCCAGACTTTGATCAGGTCTTTTCATCAATTAAATCCCTCACTCAAGGACATGCTCCTTTTTTTTGCTGTTTGAGTTGCTTTCACTGATGGAAATATGTAAATAGTGCAAGTGTATGCATATGCTAAGCACACACGGAAAAACATTTATACACACTGCGAGATGAGATGTCATCCATCATTTTGTTTATATCAATAACTTCATATAATTACATCTTTGTTTTGTCAGGGTCTGCAGAGCTGGACGGTAAATACTCTACACTTGGCTCACAGTTATATTTTTCATTCCAGGAGAGAGGAAGTGAGAAATGGTGGGATTTATGAATAATGCCTCTGGTGGTGTAACAAGGACAAGATTTATTCCCACTGGACCCCCTGTTTTTTTGATTAACTCCACATTTATAATTTGGTAATTGCATGATTTGGACAGTTGAATGTACAGCTGATGAGATTTACGCATGATCTGTGGACACAGGTCTTGCTTGGCTGTAGATCCCCTTTGCATTGTGCATAAATAAATGCATATGTTTCTTTTCTCCCAGCCTGCAGATTTGCAGCAAGGAGAAATATGACTCGATTTTTTTTAACCACTGCATATCGATTAAAGACTCAAACCAGCAAAAACGTAATTTACTACACAAATGTTCTGTGTTCTGTTTTATATCTCATCTTTGCTACTAAGGTCTGCTGCATGAACACATTTGTTCAAAGGGCATCATAATTTTTTTCCACTTTACATTTTCAGCTGTATTCAGGTTTGCTGCTCACGCTGCTTTTATTAACTTTATATGGCGATTTATCCAGTGAGAAGGATGACATCTGTTATCTACAAGCAGTAGCTTAGAGAAGTAACCCCTATTAGGAGATTTAAAAGCTCTTCAGTGGGTCTGTATTCCGCAGTGACAAAAACTGGAAACCACAACTTTAAAATCCTGGCAGAAATCAGCTTAGTTCTTATATTTCTCTTTGGAGATATAGTAGAACCTCATAGTAATAATTCTTGTTACAAGAATACTTTATATTAGCAAGACATGCAGTGGTTGTCTCAATTTTCTCAAATCAGACCTGGTTTTATACACAAACATTTACTGGTATAACAATGATTTAACCATCATAATATGATTCTGATGATACTGCCTGTCAACATTTCTCAATCGTATACATCATTTGGCCCTAAAAAGTAATTTCAAGCTAATGTTGCACATATATTGGATGAAAGGGAGGTTAAGACACACTTTGCAGTCAAACATTCTCTTTATTATGTGTCTCAGAACAAATGTTGCAGCTATTGCTAATTATCAGGTTTTTTTAACTGGTAAACTTTATGCTCACAAACAACAGCTGTTGATAGCCAATGACTCCCTACTCAAAGCTCTGTATCCATATACAGCTGTATCTTTCTGTTAGAGGATGCTACTCAAAACGCTCTTTGTCTTTGAAAGAAAAGTAACAGCAGAAAAATCTATGTCTACATGTATAAATTACATAATATAATATACATATAGACATTAAACCACTCATGCATTATAGAACTGTGCCATAAAAAGTAAAAAATACTTCTTATGTTTGTTCTTTTTTTCACAGTTTATTTGCATTTGCATCTGGAGAAAAATGTATTGACAGAATAAGAGCAGAACTGCAAACAAATAGTTAATATTTTCCACTCAGATCCCCATAGAAAAATCTGAAGAAAAAAATCTTTTTTGAAATTGGTCACATAGAGACTGAGAACTATGGAAATTTGAGTCTGGGAAAGTATAGAACATCAACAATAAAAAAATGTAACGGGAGCCTCTAAGAGATACTACAAATAAAAATAACAAGATCATAGCTGGTTGTGTGAATGTGTACTAGGGGAAAAAATACCAACCACAATTCTTTGAACCTGTTTGACTTTAACATACATTACAGTTTAACATTTGTACTGAGGTATGTTTGCTGTTCTTTGCGTTTTTGTTTTTCAGTAATTTGTTTTCCACAATTTCTTTGCTCTTTCTGTTCTTTCACATTTTATCCAAGTCGTTTCCCTGGCTCTGCAAGCAGAGTAGATGAGGAATTTCCATTTGAGCCAGGATTTGGGTGGTCACATTAATCCAGGTGTAAATGGTGCTGAAACAGATTGAAGCTGCCTGCATTTCCCTCTCTGGTGATTTCTCACCCTTGGAAGACCACCATCTTTGTTTTGAGATGGGTTATTTTTCAACAATTTGATATAGATGCCTTCATTTACTCGTCCCTCAAACAGTCATATGTCATAAGACTTATACAATCCAAACTGAGGCTGGTGCTTATTCCTGCACCAGTTCTTCCTATTTTCATTGGCGAAGAGGAGAAAAACTGGTTCTATCTCAGCACCAACTCTGGTGGCCTAGAGGAAGGAGAAAATTTTGTTGAGAGCTGAAGGCTGGGTCATGGAGACAAGCGAATAATTCTAAAGCTGTTTGTCACATATCTGAATATCTTATGTTAATGTTGGTTTTAGCATTTTTAATTTAGTTATTTTGGTCAGATCAAAAGTGATACATTTGGCCTAAAGTCAAAACATGAGTGCAAGAAGATGAGATGACAGCATCATTCTGTCACTCTGACAAGCCAGTCAGAGTTGATGAAAAGATGGATACGACAAAAAAATAAGCAAAAAAAAAAACAGATGAAGAGATGATGTTTATTTGGAAAAGATGAGTCAGGTGAAGATTTTCATGGCAGCAAGAGACGATTGTGATAGAAACACCATAGCTTCATTGTATTTATTCAGCCTTGTTAATCAGACTTGCATTATGCATTTGCATTTATTTAGATTTTTTTTAAACTTAGACTTAAGCAAATACATACACATCCTTTTAATTTAGTGGCAGTTTTTATGTGAACATTGCACAGAATACACCTTTTGTTATTCTCTCCTTTAATATAGTAAGTTTAACAAACTAATATGAGATTCTTGACAATTTCCCTCTCTATCTGTTACAGAAGATAGCATTTTTCCTTCCTTTAGCAAGGTTATTGGCAGTATACATAACTTGCTTCTCTTCACACCAACCCTGTTTAAAAATATAGTTTCCTTCCGTATCAAGAATTACTTTTGATTAACCAGATTTTTTTGTTCAACCTTACAAACTACACCCCCATCCTGCCTGCTCCCAGACCTCTATAACGAAGGCTTCATTAGAACCTGTGAGAACATGAAGTAGGTTAAAATATCTCAAAAACAACTTGTCATGCCATGATATCTAAGAATATCAAGAGCAAATGAGTAAGAAAGGATTTGACAACTCTCAACCTGGAGAGGATTACAAAGCCAATTCTAAGCCTTTTTGACTCCAGTGAACCACAGTGAGAGAAATGATCCGCAAATAGAACGAACATGGACCAGCATGATCTTTCCCAGGAGTGGCCGGTCTACCACAAAGAACCCAGAACAACATGTAGGGAGCCCTGCAGGCATCACTTCCTCCAGCTGAGGTCAGTGATACAACAATAAGAAAGAGACTGGGTGAAAATTGCTCCGATGAGGAACTTCGAAAGCCAAAACCACCGCTGACCAAAAAGAACACAGAGGACCGTCTAACATTCGCCATAAAATATAGTAACGGTCCACAACAGTTTGAGAACAAATTCAGAGCACTAATGAACGCGCACACCCTGTTTCATCTGGTGTAAAACTAACTTTGTAGTTTAGAAAAATAACATCATACAGACCACAAAGCTCCTCCTTGGAGTTAAAAGTCTCCAGGCCAAACTCCTGCCTCACTAAGTAGCCTTTCCTCGCTCAGCTGGACCGGACTTACAGCAGCAGCAGCAATTAGAAAACACCTGGAGGAACTGCAAGTCTGCAAGTGAGCTCACCCTACGAACTGCTACTCAGTCCAAAGGGTCCAAGAAGGGTTGTTAGCCGCATAATGAGAAGCGTTGTTGTGATGATGCTGTGAGGGCAGAGTGTGAGAAAGAGCAGGAGCATCTTAAAGAGACAGAGACCTGATTTTAAGGTGTGAAATTATGAAGTCTAATTTTTTTTAAAGTCATATACATATGTTTTGATATACATATTTAGCATTTTTATAGCAACTGAAGGTAACATAGTTACTTAATTGAGTTATAAAAAGGTATTCTGTGCCTACAAAAGAGTGACAAAAAAATCAATCACTGCACTCTACATGTACAGTACATGGCATAAAAAGAAAAAAATGTCTGATGAGTGGTTTAAAAAAAAGTCATCCAGCAATTGAATGCCAGGCTGTTTGGTTCCGATTAGTCCAACATTTTTGTCAAAGTAGACATGTTGTTTTTCTTTTCATGCTCCATCAGAGGATGGGGAAGCAAAGGGGAAAGGCAGCTTAAACGACCATGACCAGAACCATACGGCGTAGCTGTGACTTTCACTGCCTCACATATCATTTCAGAACTGTCCAAAAACCCGCTTCTCTCTGGACATTTTAACCAGTCGGACTGTCTTTCATCTCCTGCTCTGCCTCACAGCTCTCGTTTGGTTCCGTTCAATCTGGATTTCATTCACAGTGAATAATGCCTTTGTAGTCACTCCCTTCCTACCACACACACACACTCCATGGCCAATATTTAATATGTACTAAGTGACACACCAAAGGAGAAACCAGGAATGTAATTGGCCCAGAGAACCCATTCACAGGTCAAAGGGATTGGACACTTTTCCGAGTGGTTGCCGAACTTATGAGAAACGATTGTGTTTAATAGCGCAGAATAATGTGAAGAATGCCATTGTCAAATTCACAAGACCCAGAAAAGAAACTCACTTTTAACTATGATCCCAGAGGGACCCTGTTAGCATAAATGTCCTCTTTTTTTTTGCTTCTTTCTTTCTTTTACCAGCAACGAGTCAAACTCAGTGACTCATGAAACAAAAAATTTTAAAAAGCATCACCTCATTGCCGAAGCCTGCGCGCAGAATCATGGTTGAGTTGCATTAATGGTGGCATGTTCCCATCACACACATCTGGTTCATATGATCAAAACAGGCCATCAATTCTTCTGTTTCCAAGAGAAGGAGCCAAACATCTTAACTCAGAGCACTCAGAGGTTAAAGGTTCAGTCTGGGATCTAAATGGAATCAAACGGGTGTTCACTGCCTCTGAAATCTCCCCAAAATTGAGCCATCTGCACACTGCCATCACTCGCCTACTATAAATTATGCTATCATATGACAAAAATGTCTTCCATTAATTTGTGTAAATACAGAATTAAACCAATCAAGACGGATCAATTTTGCATTTGTTTTACATTTTGTTTTTATTTTTTTTACTTAAAACGCTGAATGAAAAAAGTTAGCTTACAGTCAGGGAAATACCTTTGAAATGCTTGTTCAGTTTATGAGGTTATAAAGTCACATATGGTAAAAATCTTTCCTCTGATTAGTTTTTTTTTTTGACGATGCACCCAGTCAGAAAGTTATTCTTTCACAAAAATCTAGTTCTAATCTCAGTTCCCAGGAGTAAGACAAAATGAATATTCAGAGGTCACCTTAACTTTTTGTATTTAATTCAACATCCCAACATGAACTGGTTCTCATTCATCCATCTATCGAAACATCTATATGATGATGTTGTGTGACGATGGGAATATCGCATGACGTTCCGTTTGTAAACTTGTCAAGGCCAACGTATTTGTCTTGCAAAAACTAAGCTGCAATCTCACTAAATGTACAACCCCACATTTTGCGAGACTGCAGCCAAGGACCTCAACTTATTTCATTGGGCTTTAAAGTGATAAACCTATAGAAAGTGGTGCGAAATTGGGAACTGGAGAGCCATTCCACCTAAACTGACCAGTTAGTTAAGGTGGACAGGTTGTAGTTGTGACCCTTTCCCATTTTAAATCGCCGGCTGATTATTTTTCCATAAGTGTCTAGTGTGTTATTTAGTCTTCATAATTATGTTCTCGAACAAAGATTAATACTCTAACAAAAGTTTTGAGGCCTTTAAAAGACAAATGATTTGTGGTCTCTGACACTTGAGTGCACAGGATTTTACTTTAAGGTGTCAAAGTAAAGGTCGGTGGGTAGAAACAACTGCCACACTTTTCAGAAGTTTGGAAAAACACAAATTTAGTTCCAATTCATAATTATGCAAACGTTTTTTTTGGTCTTTCTCTTTAATGTCCTGGGAAATGTATTATATTTTTGACTGCACTGTGAATTGAATAGAGTATAATATGCATGGTGTCGTATGACAATGACATAAAAAACATTGACACCATTCTCTTGTGTTAGCTGTTAATGTAGAGGTTACATTCTTGTTGCGGCCCTCAGAAATGGTAATACGTAGAATCCTGCAATGCAGAGTGCTGTAAATCTGCACAAAGCTTTAATGTGTCACCATGCTGTTGAGAGAAAAAGTTGAGGAGTCGACTCCAGACAGAGAGAAGAGGCTGAAAGATTGACAGATGAAAGAGAAAGAAAGTTTATTTAGAGACTCTCCTTTTGTCTTTTAAAGCAGAACTTGTCAGCAAATATCTGAGCCTAATTACAAGTTACAGTGTTTGCTGCGGGAATGTGAAACTCAAATGTTAAAAGAAAAACAGCAAGAGAGAGAGAGACAGAGGATTAGCATTTTAGTTTTTAGTAAGTTTTTGTGCGTCTTATAGCTCTAAACAGATTCTCTGGACTCCGTGTGGGAGATAATATCGCATTTAATTGTGATGCAGAAAATGCTCAGAGGCTGCAGCGACTTAAAGGAACTGGTCTCTACGATAGCTTGTCCTCTCTGAATTCTTTTCGTGACTCAGTTCCCTGCTGAATGCGAGCCCATCTCCACAGCGCAGACACATCGTTAGCCCGAAGCGTGGATGGCAAAGTGCCACCGCATTGGACGAGAACACGTCAGGGTATAATGGGCCACACATGTCGCTCCCGACCTGCGGAACACAGCATGCTTAGCAGTGGAAGCCCCCACTTTTGTCTTCAGCCTTTTTACCTCCCTCCACGTCTCCAAAATGCCCTTCTCCAACGCCCTTTACAGGAGACGAAACTAATGGGATACGGAAACGCAACGGCATCGCCAATGATAGACAAGAGATTTATATGGGAGGATGAGTGGGGAGAGTGATGGAGTTGTCTGCCGCCGATCCAGTCCCCCCCCCCCCACATCTGTCCGGTTCTAGTTGGCAGGGCTTTCGAGCAATTCAGCCCGGAGAGAGATATGCAGGTGTCTCTCTCTCTCTCTCTTTTTGTTTTTTATACAAACAGATGCATCAAGCTAAGCCGAGCCAAGCAGCAGACGGCACAGTCAGATGCAGGGGGAAGAAAAATGTTTTGTTCAGCCTCACGCTGTGAATTTTGGGGGAGAACCGATTTCTGCAAACTATTTAAACAAGGTGGCTGTTTTGCTTTTTTTTTTTTTGGCAAAACGAGCAGTTTTCTTTGTTTTGACTGGAATAACTGTTCCCACAAACTCCTGGGAGCTAGCAAAAACCATCTGAGATTTATGAGACTGAGAAATGTCCCCACGCCACACTTTTTTTTGTTTTTTTTACATGAATGAGCAAACTCATTGTTAGGAAGAGAAGAGTGTTTACTTATCTATGTGATAAACCTAAAAGTCTTATTTAGTGATAACGTGTCGCTTTACTGGAAGTACTGACTTTAGGTCAGTCTCAAAATTCAGACTTTAAGACCCTCTATTGAATTTTACCAAGCTTGAAGTGCCTTCGAAGGAAGAATGAGCAAAGCTGGGGATAGACATCCTCTAAGCCGTAGACATTTTGAAAACAGTTTGACATTTTCTTTTCAGTTCACAATTTTTCTCTAGTTTTTGTTGGTCATAAAATTCCCACATAATATATTGATGTTTGTGAATGCCACATGCTGATATGTCTAAAAGTTCTAGAAGTGCAAGGCACTGTTTATATTCTTTAAAAAAATTAAACATTTTAAAAGAAAAACATAAATCTCCCACCATTCCCCGTCTCTCTGAGCATGTATCTGAGCCTCCTTGTTTTTCCAACAGTCGTTCCGACCCGCTAAATCTGGAGGCTGCGACCCAGCGAGATGCTCATCTCCATCACTTGTCCTCCAGCTGAGCTACGGTTGGAAGCCGCATAACCAGCCCATAGATGTACCTGGCTGTGCAGCGGGAGAGGAAGCAGGAAATGCTCTCCATAGCAGAGCTGCTTTGTACCCCACGGGAGATAATGGGCGTCGTGCGGAGAGGCAGGCACGGGCCTCGGGGCATGTTCCACACCGGCACATTAACCTGTCTGGACAGGAAGCAGCCTTTCCCGTCACCTTATCAACCCTTTACAGCCACTGCGTGATCTTATATTCATAGAATTACCTTTTTGAGTTAAATTTGCAGCCAAATTGCTCCCAGATCTGGTGTGTGAGGTGAAAACGAATAAAACAATGCTATGGTAATGAGTAGGAGATGGACAGGACCATAATAAAGCAATATAGCAGGTTGAGGTTTCATTATACCTCATCTATGTCTCGGACAAAAACACAGATGTGTAATGAGTCACATTTTCAATTTGTATTCCAGGGTTCACCTCGACCTGATCCCGACAGATTTGTCACATGGCAACGTCGGATGAGTTTAATTTGCGAATCGATCCCCTTAGTCTTAAAGCTACAGCAAATAACCCCAGTGCAGAAGCAGCTGCTTGCCAGACGGCTTGTTTGCGTCGCCTCCAAACCAGACTGACCCGACTTCCTTCAGAGACAGAACGCAAATAAACACATGTATCCTTTTTTTATCCGATAACCTGAGATGGCTTTCTAAATATACATCTCAAAAGGGTTTAGTCACGGCAGCACGTTTTCCATACTCATCATCATCTGTTTGCAGGGTATTTTATTTTCTGCCGTAGTGGGTAATTAAACTTTTTTTAACTGTTGACAGGTTAATTCTCAAATGGCTTCATACATTTCCTATCAGGCACATGCAGGGCTTGTCTGATCAAAGATGTCGGGTAATTGGTCATTTACTGCCTCCGAGGGGCACAGTGCTCGTCATGACCCAGAAGTTAGAAGATAGAGGAGATTAATCGGACATCCTTTACTTATTTATTTTTTTTAATCTTGCGTAGCTGTGCGGTCGGCCTGGAGAGTCTTAACTCCGAAACCACAACACCTTTTAAATCAACGACTTTGTAAAAGCCATTCTTTCATGTAAATATGTTCTCATTTTCTCACTGTTAAAATATCTGTCTCTGCAAGGGACAGTAAATGCACTTCCAGATTATCAAGTTGCTGCGGCAAGTACGACATGAGGCGTTTATGGAGCTTTTAAATCATTTACATCCTTGTAAATATGTCTATGCGTAAAAGTGGGCATGGGATTCTTTTCTTGACGAAAACTACACCAACTTAGATCAGAGTGGTAATGGAAACAAATCTCTATCATCCTGCCAATAAAGTGGGAGTAGCACACAATCACAAACTCATTTCAAGATAAACAATAAGCGAGGCAGCCAACAGGTTGTCTCTAAATTGCGTTGGACGTAGAGCAGTGGTTAGAGAACAAATGATTACTAGGAATTTTACATGAATCAGGCATTTTGTTAGGGTGTTGGTCCTTTGTTTTGTTTTCAAAACAGCCCTGAACCCATCGAGGCGAAGACTCCACTAAACTCTGATGTTGGTTTAGATCTTTAAGTAGGAATCATTACAGGTTTTTCTCTGTCAGCTTTGAAGCAGGGTTTCTCAAATCCCATCCTCTGGGATCACTGCACCTGACATGAATAAGTGGGTGATTAACAGGGTTCTTCAGCTCTTCATGCCATGCAGAGGAGGTCATGCAAATCATGTGAATTGGGTATTCTGGAACAGAGACACATCTAGCATAATGCAGTGCAGGGGACCCCAAGGACAGGAATTGAGAAACAGTGCTAGAGGCTTGCGCCTTGTGATATTCAAAGCCATGTCCAAAATCAAGAAAAAATATTTCAGAAATGCTTAAGAGAAAGAAATGTGAGTTCACTGCAGCTGGAAATGCAGACAAATGTTGCACAGGAGTGACAGTGCTGTGGTTGGGAAGCAAAACTCTGGCATCAGTGAATAAAACAATGGCTTCCCAATGATGATGGTCCTTTTTAGCTAAGTCTGGAGATCTAGTTTGAGTTAATAAAGTGAAGATTTATCTGGGGTGTAGGAGAAAACTGGAGAAATTCGAATATTGACTTGAAGAGATTTTTTTTGGATATAGAAATTTATTTGATTATCAGAAACATGAAAAAATAACAAAAGTGTAAAACACTGAAAGAAATTTGTAAGTGGCAAATGCTTTTAGATTACAGTGCATTCGATTGATTAGTTTTAGATTTATTTGTTGATTTTATTAATAGTTAATTCTTCTTAATTCATATGACCTTGAACTAAAGGGTCAATTTCAGTGCTGATTTTAAATAAACACTCAATTGTAATAATAAAAAAAAGAATCACAAATTTCTCAGATCCCTCCTTGGAATGCAACAGTGCTTCAGACTGAGTTTAATGGAAACCTTAGCAATGTTGAAACTAGTTTTATATTGCTTTATTAGAATAAAAAAAATGACCATCCTTCTTTGTATTATTAATAGAATAAATTTATAGCAATAATAAAATAAATAAGAAGGATTTATTTAAGACTGTGTTGATCAAAGCTTCTCCAGAAAACCTCCAGAGATTAATTTCAGTTTTGGGACTTGGTTTCACTCAAGCTGCCATCACCATTTGTGCTCCACTTGCTTAATAACAGACATCTTTTCTGACTGTATATTACAGTGCATTAGCAGAAAAGCGAAAGCCATCGACAGCTTTATAGTGACTAATGGAGAATAAACAAACATAAAATAGATTGTGGTTTGTTAGTGAAGGAGGTCCATTTCAACTAAAAAGCCCAGAGTCTCTGGGCTGTCATAAAAATATAAAATAAAAAAACAACCTTCAATATGTTGGAAATTGACTTTGTGACATTTAAAGTATTACAAGTAGTACTTTTCCAGCCTGTGGGCACCACAAAAAAGTGTTTGTGTTTTGTAGCTATGGTTAATGTTTACCTGGGTCACCACTGCCTTATTTCATGTTGTCTAGACGATGGCAGTTCGACACGTATGTATATGTTTTCCCCCTCAACCCACACCCTGGAAAATACAATGGAAAATGGCCCAGCTGGCGTTCCGCTGCAGGTTAAGGGGTTAAACTTAAAGTACACTCTGATTTTACAGCCTTAAAAGAGCATTTCTCTTCGTCTCAGACCTGTTCTTGAGCCAGAGCTCTGTTGACACATTTCAGAATTGAAGAAGACGGTGTAGGTGCCGCCTGATGCCAGCACCTTGGAGCCTGAAAACGAGAGGCGGATGTGTTGAAAGCGCCTCGCCGTGCCGTGCAGGGACGTCCGCAGTGATGCATTGCCCCAGTGTCACATTGAAATTCTTCTGCTGCCACAGACTGAGGAGGAATGTGATGAATGCCCCTTCATGTCTCAGACATAACTGCTCCCATAGATTACTGCAACACATAGCACACTGCCTGACACAAATGTGTTTCGATGACGGCTCATCTTTCTTCTGAGACATCTCTCTTTTTTTATTTCCTCAATGTGCCAAGGACCTTTGGACAAACAGGTTAAAAATATCGTCCAATCACAGTCTTGTTAGAAGAGAGAGAAGATTGAGCGGAGGGAACCTGGGAGTGAATGCTTTGTTGGCAGCAGGGAAGGACAGCCAAAGTGTGAAGATTGACCTGGTGGACATAAAACACACCCACCTTGTGCTAACAAAGATGTCTCTTTGGGAATTTTTGGCCTCTGGTGCATCCAGAGGCATCGCACTCTCAGGTGTCCCGATCATTAGCCGATCGCAGCCCATCCCAACCACATCTAACCAGGAGACGCATGCTGAAAACGCATGACTCCTTCATCATGTCTTCACTTGTCAGCACACACTTGTTTGGAGACATTTGTTCGTAGTCGTCAGCTGAAAATAAACATATCCACCCCTTGGGATCATTTAGGGGAGAATCTATATTATCATAGGCATCTTGTGCAAGTCTTGGCTGTTGAGACAAGAAACATCCTTTAAGTATCACTCCGCCTCCCTGATGCCAAACCCTCGACTACTACATGACCCCAGGCTGCAGGTCACAGGTTTCTCTGTGCAGCTGGAAGCTATTTAACCTGCCAACAGATCTGTAATAGACTAACAAGGGGACCACAAACCCCTGACATGGGCTGACCTCAGCTTGTTGTGACACCCTAAAAAACCCGAGTTCGACCTTTTAATAATAAGGAAACCGAAGAACGGAGAACAGAAGCTTTCTTTCAGCGTCAGAGTTGATCTGTCAAAAAATTTGCAGCAGGAGACGTTCTTTACGTTTGCAAAATGTAAATATTTTGTCTGTGCGAGAGTTGTGCGCCCTTTCTGTCAAGAAGCTAGAGCAGATACAATAACTAGCTAGTTATTGCCATGATCATCTTACATCCTTTTTCCAACAAATACGACACTGCCAATCGACGGTTGCTGCACCATTGGAGAATGGCACTCGTTGCTTCTTTTCATGAGAACATCTCCTTGACAACCAAATGTTATACTAGCGGAATAAAATTGGCAACAAAAATTGACTCGTGCAATGTGGAAGCAATTTTACAGTCGGTTTATAACAACCGTGTTGCACAGGGGATTTATCCTTTTCGTGGTGTTTTGTTGGTTTTGCAAAGGAAACATTGAGTTGTTTTTGCATTAAAGTTGCAATTTAATTTCTTGTTCAAACAAATGGGAATCCAGAATCTTGGGGTTTTCCTCTAAACATTGCATGTACAAATACAGTTTCACGCTGTACCAGTAAAAGCATTTAACATACACAACATACATCTGACTGCAAATTAATACTGATCAAATAATACACAAAGCAAACTAGGACAAATCACACTAATGTAGAATGGTGGGATTGGGTTTATAGAAAAATTCTCAAGGTCACTGATACTATTATTATCTGTGTAAGGTAGAAATATTGAGTTTTTCCTCATTTTCTTTTCTTTTCTTTTTTACAGTCAGACTTTGTTGAAACTCATTAAACTTGTGCTGATCAATAGTTCTCCAGACTTTCCAAAGGTCTGTAAATCTTTTGTTTGATTTTATTCTCATCTTATTTATTGCCCACCAGGTGATAAATTCCAGCCAACAAAACAATATTAAAGGCTGTGCAAATTATTTTGTGTGCCCAAACACAACAGCGTTTCACCCCTTACGTTGCCATTCACACTTCAGATGTGACTCACCCAGGTTCCCAAAGCTTATTGCTAAGATAAGACGGGAGATTGGATTGCAGCACGCTTCCTGTTGCTGTTAATTTTGAAGGGAGGGGGATGCGGAGGGACAAGGTCTGTGCTAATTACAAAGAATGGCTGACAAAGCCAGTGTTGCCCACAGAGAGCAGGGAGAGGGATGCCTCCTCACGCTGTGGTTCGGCTTTAATGAAGACCCCCCCGACTTCTCCTCAATCTGTTGGCATATGTGGTGGATGATCATGCTACTGCTTTCCAGTAAGCCAGGAAAACAATGGTGAATTTAGAGCCTCATTACAAACCCAGTTTAACCCATAACAGCTGTGTTTCAGGACACTGGCTTGCTAAACTCAACAAAAATCTAATGGGATTTTAGTAGTTTAACATTTATAACTTTTTTTGTTTATGTTTTTTTCCTCTTAGGTGACACAGTAATTTGTCTTTCTCCTTTTTTGCTCCCTATATGGAGTCTAGTTCCCTCTCTTTACCCCTTCACTTATTTTGCTCAGTCTTCCTGTCTATCAATGGGACATCAGTGTGTTCCATCATCAGAGTGGGAGCTGTGTGATAGGGGTTAATGGATGGGGCAGGATGAAGCATTGTGTCCCGCTGTCAGAGACCGCCATTTGTTTTGTGTGGGATCAATGAGGAGATCTGAAGTCGGATCCCGCCGGAGATGATGGACTAACGTCTCACCAAAGAAGAAACTGTCAGTGGGAAAACACATCACAGCACAGCAGCAATTCTGCCTTAATTATGTGTTTTCGTCAGAAAAATATTTACAGGCATTACGCTTAAAGCACGAGCAGAGGAATTTAATGACGCTCTAATGCCTCGATTTAATGCAAACCTGGAGTAAAACAACAACAGATGTAAATTCTATTCTTAGTGGATCTGATGGTGGTGTGAGTGGGATGGTATTCTTATTCCCTAATGCTGTTTTTCAGCCTTGGGGACATGTAGAGAGACTATTTTCCAGTGCTTATACTGTCACCATATTCACTCCACGGGAAACTGATGATGTGGATGACTGCAGTTGTTCTGAATTTAAAGGACTTTTATAAAACTTTAACAGATGAATGGCAAAAAAATATATACTGATTAGGCACTTTTATTTTATGTCCAATAATTAACACTTGACTACGTCATGTTATTTAATTTCACTTTGGATTTAATTTCCCTTCGGGGTCAATAATTTTGAATTAAATTTGAGTAAAATGCAGGACATTGACATTTTTTACAGGCTCCGCCCACAAGGACAAAAAAAAAATCAAGAAAAAAAACTATTACTTCTAACTCAAGTAAACTGTTATCACATGGAAATAAATAAATAAAAATAATCAGAACACTGAAAAAAGAAACCGAATAACAATAATCAATTTCAATTAATACAACGTCCTGATGATGTAATAACTACGCCATCACGTGTTTCCCTCGCGGTGCGCTTCAATCCGGAAATAGTTCGGCTTGAATATGTGGACCGGGAAAATGTTTCTGGAAACTACAAGCTAGGATGAACTTGACAACTGAGGCAGGAACACTGTGTGTGCAGCCACAACGAACCGCGCCAGTTTGCGCTGAAACCAAAAAGTAAGTTATGAATCTTACTTTTATTGTGTTACTTTTTAAAGTTCGTGCACATGTGTGCGTGTGTGCACGAACTTTACTGACGCACTATGTCTGAACTCGTTACGGCTCCTCCTTCACATGGTATCAGAATAAGAATGAGCCAATTAGACGAGCACAACACTGTTCCAGATTTTGCTTTTGTAAAAAATGTTGGGTATTCATAAATATCTTTTCTTTTTACAATTTTCCACTACTTTGTGTTGATTTATTTCTCAATGCATCTACTAAGACTGAGTTGAATCCTTTGGATATGAACATTTCCAGAACTTTTCCAGAGCTGGTGGGTTCTTCCCACCAGCTGTTGCCCATTAAATTTCTTTGTAAATGCATTAATTTTTCTAAAAATTAATTATTATATGACATCTTTCAATTGGAAGTAAAGGAAGTGTTATGGATAATACCTTCGTAGAATCAGAACCATCCCTTTGAGGTTATGCAAAAGGATGGCTTACCCCCATTCACCCATCAAATTCAGAATTACAGCAGCTGCTGGATGCAAACCAGTTCCTGTGCCTGACGCTCCTCCCACCTCTGCATGACCAGAGCTTGACCCAAGCTGTCTGACAGAAGCTGAAAACTATCTGGTGATGCGAGAAGCATGTCCTACAGGAGAAAAGAAAAAAGGAAAGCATGAAACATGTGACTGTATTCTCTCTACTTCTCTTTGGTCTCTGGGACAGTTGGATTTCGTAAAGCTGCCGTGCAGAATCAAGATCCAAACAGGCCATTCGAGTGTAGGATTTAGATGCAGTCGGTTTTGTTTATTTTATTTCGTCCCGCATCGTTTATCATGACTGGCAGGTGGGATTGGGTTTGAATTGACATGCAGACATGTGCTGCTGGTTGTCTTATACTTCTCACGCAATCAGCTGTTCATATTGTCAATCAGAAACATCAAATTTATATGTGGGGATTCCTTAACGAAATGAATCCCTTCCCCCTCTGGAGCTCAGATACCATATTCATATTCAAGCTTTTCATACTAGTTATAAAGATGGGCATGTTGCCATCACCTTGCGTAGCTGTGATTGAGTTTAGCTGTTCTTTCAACCCCAGTCTGCCCCTTGTTAGGTAAAGTGAATTTTACAAATGACTGGTGTGGGCTAATGCCTACTTTTACAAGCCTAATAAGAATAATGGCCAGTCATAAATTTTGAGTTGTCCCGATCTTATGAGACAGGCTGTAAATGAGTTATGAATTATGACTAAGACACACTTATAGTTTATTAGTGAAAGCACTCTTTGAGAAGGAGGAGTGGAGTTCACAGAGTGTGAATGGAGCACTTCCCTTATGCATCACACACATAAAAAGATGCACACATAGACAGCTTATTGTGGAGTGGATTAACTTGGAAAAGACAGAACACCAAGTCAGATGTGGAAAAATGAGAAAACATGAGGGAGTGCTGCTCTCAGCACAGAACAGATTAAGGCTAATTGAATCCGACTGTCCTCTGGTAAAGAAGCCAAACTTTAACAGAAGAAAATAAAGACAACATAAGGAAAATACTTTTAAATTAGCATCCAGTTGTGGCTGAAATGTAACTAAAATTAAAGAACACAATGAATTGTAAAAGTATTCAGAAACCTTGTACTGTTTTTTATGTATTGTCACATCACAAACCTCAATGTATTTTATTGGGAGTTTATGTGATAGAACAGTACAAAGTAATACATAATCGTGAAGCCAAAGGAAAGCTATGCATAATTTTCCAAAATAATAATAATAATATAAAAAAACGGAGATAAATTTAATTTTGAATCGCTGTACCTTGACCTCCATGAATAAAATACAGCGCAATCAACTGCTGTTAGTGAAGGACAGGGTTAAGTTAGAAAACAGTATCCTATCTTTTGAAAATTTAACAGTTTTGTTGAGTTCACTGTCTGAACATGGAAAGAACATTTCACTAAAACATCTGTAACTTCACAAAGACAGGAACTGACAGGCCTAGAAAGGAGAGTAATCAGAAAATAAGTCAATAGGACCATGGTAATTCTAGAGGACTTACAAAGAGTTGCACATTTCTCAGATATGTATTTGTAAAAAGATCATCCTGTCTAAAACTTTACCTTTACATTTATACTCAATTGATACTGTATATTAAACAAAAATCCAAATGAAGTACATTGAGGTACTTCTTACAACAATTCATAAGTTCTTTTGTCAAGATACTTTCTTATGACCCGTTAGGTAGCAGAAGGTATGAATGGATAATCTTACAGTGAAGTGATCTGAATACAAACCCTTAAATCTGAAATAATTTGTTCCTGCACAGAAGAGAAAACATTGTATGACATTTCCAGCTGCAGCTGTTTCCGTATGGCTGATGTTGAGAGTAGTTCTGATGTTTGCCTTGGCCATCGCCTTCACCTCAAAATGGCAAATGTCCTAGACATGAGGTTTTATGGCTCATGGGACACGGGTTGTATTCATTGCCTCTGTAAGTGGCACTACCATGTAAAGGAGACCTGAGGTAGGAGTGTTTTGGAGCTGCACAAGAATTTAATCCAAAATTTGCAACCTGTCTGAGTTTACCGCACCGATGATATATGTATTTAAAAGTCAGGAGGGAAGATTAGCACCTCTGAATAATTCCTTCTCTTTCTCTTTACAGAGAAAACCAGTTCAAGACTGAGTTTTGGGAATCTTTCTCCCCATGCTGTGGAAAATCTGACCTAACAGTGTTGGAGAATGTTATGTTTGGTGCCCAATAGGTTTAATAGGCAACGTGAAGGAGTGATGATGACTGACCATGGCATCGATTCCTGGGCAACGGCAGCCACTTATTTTTATGACCCAATCTGAATTAATTTTTGCGAACTTTGTTTAAAAGTAGAATTTTAGCATGTAATATACTGTAACTTAAGGGTAAAACATAAATGTCATTTATACTCCCTCCAGTGGGTTCTGGCTCTAACCTGCGCTCTATCCCAGTGGGATGTGTCCAGAAAAGCCCCGAAGCCAGCCACCCTGATGCTGATCAAATGCCCAAACACCTACTGACTCCTATTGATGCAGCAAAGAAGCAGCTCTACTTGAACCAAGGTTATCTCCAAAGTCGTAGGAGTTGGGGTATACACTATTAAATTGAAAGGTTTGCATTTTGTCTCAGCTCTTCCTTCATGATAGACTGTAGCAGTACCTGCATTATATCCTCCAAAGTTACCTTAGCTCTTTCGCTTGAGACAGAGACTGAACCACTCACATTCACATGTAATATTTTTATTGAGATAAATCAGAAAAGACTTATAAGAACTGAACTAAATTTTTGATTTAAGACCACATCTTTATTATGATCACTTCACTTGTATGATGTAAAGCAATCATTCCCAATCCTGGTCATCAGGACCCACGGTCCTGAATGATTTAGGTGTTTCCTTCCTGCCACACATGATGAATGGGGTTCAGGATCACTTGATGAGTTGATGAGGAGGAAATGCAATTATTTGAATCTGGTGTGCTGGAGCTTGAACACGTTTAAGTCATAAAGGCCTACGGGTCCTGATTTTTGAAAACTGCTGATTTGAAGCATGAATTTTGAATTTATTTTTTTTTTACATGTTTCAAGGAATTTCGGAAGTTTGCTTTGTAATTTTTTTGATGATTTGTGTGCTGGCACCACTTATTGTTTATTTGTCCTGGTATGTTTAGAGTTGCCCAAGTGGTCACATGGGCAACCCGTCATAGGGCAGAGCTACATTCAGTTCATGTTAAATGAAGAACAAATTGTTTTTTTTTGAGTTCACAGTTGATGCTGACTGGCAAAGTCTGCAACATGTGCTTTAGGTATTTGAACTATAGCAGGTGCTCACGAAAAGGTCAAAGGCTATGCTCTGGCTATATAGAACAAATTTCAGATGAAATAGGTTTCTGTTAAAAAAAATACTGGACAAAATAAAAGTGAGAATTCCATGCGAGTTTTTTGTCGATTTTTAAACTCTATGCTGTTTTTCTTAATTATGTTTACAACTACTTGGTGTTTCTATAAGTGTTTTAACAAGCCACACTTAAACTTGACTCATTAACAGCCTTTAATAGGAATTCCTGCACAGTAAACAACAGGGACAGTCAGGCAACAAAGGGCAACTTCTAACATCCGCATAATGAAATCAGCCATCTCTTGGGCCCTTCCAGCTCCAATGCTACCTCTCCCTGGAGGTCTCACTAAGAGGTTAAGCTGCTCCTCCATCCGTCCACACAGTTCAGAGGGTAAACTAGCAGAGAAATCGGACACTGGCCTGCTGTGGGTTTCCAGGCTCCTGGGAGTAGGACAGGAGAGGGTTAAAGTCGGGGCAATCTTCCCAAATGTTTAAGAGTGGCCTTTGATTGCCCCCCATCCATGTGTAGTGTGTTGCTGAAGAGGGAACCTGACACTAGCGTTGTTATTGAAGTGGCGCTTGATGGGCTGATAACTGGTCTCATCAGCAAAGATCCAGAGTGGGAGCTGTCTCTTTGCCTCTATAAAGGACAGTGACAGGTGCGTGACAGATCCAAGCACTGAGGGACAGTTGGGGACCCCCCCAGAGATGACAGCCTCTTGGCTCGCCTCACAACCTGATTAGGTCCCTGGCTGTTGGGAATGGCTCTTAATATCTTCAAAGGCAACTCTTGCATAAAATGAACTGCTTAATTCCTTGGATCTTTCATCTGTTTGAGAAAAGTAAGAACACATGAAAAGACAGAGGCAAAAATCCTTTTGACTCATAAAAGCAAGACTCTGTCTCATACTATCAGAGTCTTACTCAGAGATCTAGAATTTGAATCTATACAATGTGAATTTATACTTCACATTAAATTAATAAGTAGTGTTTGGAAGAAGATGAAACTCATTATAGAGTAATTGTATTTTTTTTTACATAATTTATGGGTCTTGTAAGTGGGTATGCTGTAACCCCTTACTTTGTCTTGGTTCTATTGCTTTTAGACCAATTTGCAACTGTGTTTGATCAGAACCATTACAATACTAACAACAATCACCAAAAAGAGACTCGCAACAAGAATTGGAAATTAGAGGGGAGCTGAAATACGAAGGGAATGAATCCTCAAGTCTGCAACTCGACCACAAGTGGCATCATTGTCATCACCTTGTTCTGGTTTCATTTCATCTCTCGGCGCCACCAGTGCAGGCAATATCTGAGTATTGAGTTACAGGAGGCCCACCTCTTATTATTTTCATGGGAACTCAAGGACAGGCCGTCTTGCACAGAGATGAGAGGATATTTATATGAATGCACATAATGTTGTGTTCTCAGTACTCAGGGACATTTAACGCCTATCTCTGAATAGCATCAGAGGCTTTCAGCTCGACAGAGTCATTAATATCGGAAGGGTTTATGTGTTTCATATTGCCTCCATGCCAGCTGAGACCGCATGCCTGATGAGCTGGCTAGTGTAGTACATGATGCACCATTTTATATTTTTTTCTCAGCTTCACTCACAGTGTGAACCTCGGTTTGTAGTGGAGACAAGATCACATTATGTCCATAAAGGCCAGTCGACAAGCAACATTACTGTCTATTGGCTTTTCCTTCAGAGCTTTTGAGATATTTCATTTTCTGAAATTGAGGTTGATGTCATTGTTATATTTTTTTTGATTATTTTGAAAACCATTCTTGTGAAAACAGAACTTCTACTGCTCTGATAATTAAAATAATCTTATCTACAGGACAATAGGAATAAGTGTTGAAAAATTGGAAGGTCTTCAAGATTCCTTAACATAAAGTTTTTCGTCCCTATGTGAGGGTAACGTGTCCGTCACTTTTCCGTTTGAAATTTGTGTCTATGCACATAAATATTTTATTAGGATTATTTATACATTGTGCATTTTACATTAGATGTTGAACTGATAAGTGGAATTTTTTTAGCCTCAACTGCCTTAAAAGTTTGCTTTCCCCCATTCTTATAAAAGGCAAGTTTGGACTTTAATTGTAACTGCCATTGAAGTTTTCTCAAACCATTGTTTTCTTCTAGTCATTTCACGCATCTTCTAGGGTAAAAAAACATGGGTAGAAATTTACAACAGCAAATGGCTCTGGCAGAAGGATACTAAACTTCTTGCATGCCCAAGCATTTTTGACTTGTTTAATCTTTCTGAGTATTTTATTTCAGTTGTCTCAGTTTAATCTTCTCTATACTTTTTTTATTGTAATAAGTCACACACTTCTGCTTTTGGCCAACAGTGTTGACTGAAGGAGAAAATATTCTAGTCAAAGATATATTTTATAGATTTAGATGGAGATGCACAGAAGAATTGGTTGGGATCACAATTGGACAGTTTTCAGCCTGATTAGCACTGACAGAGTGGATGCTCAGAAACCAAAAACATTTTTTCCCCAATGACCTGACCAGGTGAGGTCACATTGTCAACATTATCAGTGTGACCAACAGGTCACACTGATAATGTTCTCTAACATATTTCTAAGGTCTTTACAGAACACCCATATTTATACTGGCATTTAATTGCAGGTCTCTGAGCTTCATTCATTTTTTAGGGGACTTTTGAGGGCAATTAGTGGCGTCGCATTTCATTTAGGGGTATCAGAATAAGCTTGGAAGTAAACATCCTTGTGCCCTGTGCAAATTTTAAGCTCTTAATCATTTTTAATTTTAATAATTCACAATTAAGTACTGCTTTGTGTTGGTTTGTTATCTGATAACTAATAATTCACCAATGGCACTTGTCCCAGTTCATCGTCCTAATTTTTCAGACTGCATGCAACAGTCAAAATTTAATCACGTTAAGACGATAAATGAAAGTCTGAGTGCTTGTCAAAATTTAAAAAAGAAATATGAGAAGGTTTAAAACATTTGTAGAATCCTGTATGAAAACAATTTAATTCAGACAGTGTTAAATTATTACCCCCAGGAACCATCAATGTGAATACAGATGAAGAATTACAATGCAAGAGGTGATAAACATCCTACATGTGTGTGACCAGAACTAATTCTCCTTTACGTTGGTTACTATGCAAAGCTGAGGCAGCTGCCAGCAGCGTACCCTAGCAACACGTACCATCGAACCTCAGGGCCTTGGAGCATCGGTGGGAGAGCGACCCACAGTGCATGTATCCCAGCATGCTTTGCCCCAATTGGTGCCCTTCACCCCAGTGACCCACCGTAACGACAGAATGGAAAGATGAAAAGAGCCAAGTGAGGCTGGCAGACACAATGGCTTTGGCTTCACGCTGAACGGAGCGTTTTCACAAACGGCTCACACGGAGAGCGCCGAGTCACGGGGCGGCTTTGGGCCGCAAAAGTCGACACGGTCATCCAGAACAGAAGTCATGTTCACTTCCCATCACTGCGAAAGGTTTCTCTGTGCCCAAAATACTGTATGCCTGCATGTGTTTTTAAAGACATTGTTATTGATGTTTTCATTATCCACTCCAGTGGTGCAGAATATTAAACCTTCGCTTCGCTTTTCAGAAAATACTCATCGACAGAATTCAGAAGACAATTAGTGACTGAAAGGAGCCAAACAACTATCTGTTGCAGCACACACACACACCCTGCACAGCTTACTCAATTTTACTTGAGGTCCCTACATGTTTCTCTTGTCATATTTATAAAGTTTTCCACATGGAGCTTTTCAGTTGCCGTGTTAAAGTATAAAATTGAAAGTTTATTATATTACTGTTAGCAAAATTTATGTATATCAAGTAACTGGAGAAAAAAAAACAGGAACTTGGTGGAAGGACAGAAGATGGAGTATTATGGATGAATAGAAGGCAAAAGGACACGAGGAACTGTGCAATTAAAGAATGACACAAGGAAGGAAAAAAGTGCTGGAAAAGAAGGACAAAGGAAGTATACAAGAAAGAAATGGTGGTAGCATACAAGGAAGGGAAGAAGAGGAAGAACGACATAATTAAGGGAAAGAAAGAAGAAACAGAAGTGCAGATATTCATAAAAAGGAAGAATTAAAAGGAGATATGAGAGGAGAAAGGAAGATCAGGAAGGACAAACGGAAGAGAAAGGAAGGAAGAAAAGAAAAAAATACCAAAATAGTTTAAAGGCACAAGGACGAAAGAAAGAAAACAAGGAAAGACATTAGGGAGATGTAGCGGACGAAAGAACACTAGGGATGAAGGAAGATGGGACACAAGCAGGTGAATGGAAAAAGAAGGACATAAGGAAGGGAGGAAGAAACAACACATTAAAACAATGGTACAGACATATCTTCATGCTCTGTTTTCTTTCTCCATACCTATCCACAACTGGAAAATACTCCACTTTTCCAGACTGTGCAGGAGCCCTGTGTCGCTGATTATTTCAGTAAAAAACAAAAATCCCATCTGTGCACAGAGCACAACAAACTGCCATCATTCCTGCAGTCTCTGGTCACTGCAATACCAACAGGACTTTAAATCATCCTCAGGGTTCATTATGAGGTGACAATCCTTTGTAGTAGAGAAGAAAGTGGGGAGGCGAGGGGGGCGCTGGAGAAAGTGAGGCAGATGGTACGAAGGGCTGACAATAGTTCCATTTTCACAGCATATCCTCCACCTGTGGCGTGACGGAGGCTGCTGTCGGGGGCCTTTGATGCCCGTAGAGATAAATGTAGCAGATGAACATCTCTTACTGGCAGCCTCCACATCTTTGCAGATTGAGATGTCTAGACAAGAACTGCTGTGGGCTTGCAAAACTAACTTAGTACAAAACAAAAATGCAAGGCACAATATCTGATTTAGGTTTCCAAACATAGAACACGATCAAAATCTTTCCCAAGTGAGCATATGTCAGTGAGGAGAAAAATAATAAAAAGCCGGACGAGTTGTTTTAGGAGGAAGCAGGTGGTTTCCAGTTTAAAGTGTGCTTTCCTAATTTCCTTCTCAAAAGGTTCTGGTCCTGCATGTCTACCTCCATAGTCTGCAGCCTTAAAGAGCAGCGTCATTATCAGCAAAGTGCTTTGTAAATCCGATCCTGCTCAACACCAGGATGTCTTCAGCATGCTAATCCTCAGGGATACGGATCCGTCACTCCTTGCTCGTTCCTTCATGCCTGGCGTGCCAAAGACAGCTGGGAAAACAGGCTCTGCCCCGATGATCTGTGCACGCATCAGGGCCATCACAGTTCGGCTGTATGGCACTTTACGAAAGTCTGAAAACCCCCAACCCATGATTGTTATAAAAACAAGGTTTAAAGTGGGTTAAACATTTAATTGAAAAGGGATGACTTAATGTCTGTATGTCCACATACGACTTCTGGGGCTAGACGTGGAAAACGATTGGGCCAAAATGTATTCACAGTGATGTAGAAGAGAGATACCTACAGCTGCACTGAGCCATTGCTGTCATTGTCTTAAATTGTATGCTTTGATCTTGCAGAAAGTCAAACTTTTTTTTTCTCTCTGTCTGTCTTTCTTTTCAATGGAAACTTTCGTGGCATCTGATGCGCTTTGCCAGTAGAAGTTAAGAAAGTGTTTAAGCGAAACCGCACGAGCTTGCAGAGCTAATCGCTTCAAGACGGTTGAGGAGCGAACAGAATCACTGAGACTGAGGCTTATTCGTTCAAGAGAGGATGAGAGCTGGAGAGGAGCTACAACCTGCAGAGAGGAAGGCCGTGGGGGGGATAAGTATAGAGAGCAGCGATAAAGAGGTAATCATCTCCTCTCAACGCATATTTTATCCAGTGGGGTTATTAGGAGCACAGAGATGAGTCAAATCCACACAGACGCCTCTCTTCTCTTTCTCCCTCTGTATTTCCCTGAGTCCTGATCCCTGGCACAGAGCCCAGCTCTCCCTTTCTCAGCCATTCACGGGAATTTTACTGTTTCATTGATTCATCCTAATAGTTTATTGATGAGCCAAAGCAATGCACAACATCATGCAGAGCAAAATCCACCACCAACAAAAAAACAAAGAACAAACAAAATTCCACAATATTTTAATTAAAAGGTTCACATGACCTTCTTTTAGATGCTATTTCATGTTTTGAAGCCCTGGATTAACTGAGTCACTATATATTGTTTATAGATAGGGGGCAGTGTTCTCAAAGGGAAAATGATAAGCAAACCTTCAAATACACTCAGTAGGTTACTTTTATAATGTCTGTTGAGTAAAAAACACCAACCAGATAAAGAATTTAAATGGAAAGATGTATTACAAACAACCTATTCTCATTCATCATGATAAACATTTCAATATCTCTTTCGTTTATTGTCTGAGTGAATTTTTACGAGACTATTTCTTATACATGAACAAATGTTTTTACCAGAAAATGCAGCCTGACTTCATTTCGTGGCACCGGTTTTATATGAAATCACGTTTACCTCCTGTCCTTCCTGTTCTGGTGAACAGACCGCCGCTGCCCTCCTCGTTCAGCCCCACGCAGAGGATGAATCTGTTCGCCTCCTGCGTGGAGACAAAAATAGCTCCTAATAATGAAAGATTGATGCAAAGTAAGCTTGTCATTACATGCTGCAGTAGACAATTAGGTGCCTTCCAACATACAGCCCAGGCCGCTCTGATTTTTCTTTCTACTCTTCTCTCCAACATTTCTTGCTTGTTTTCCCTTCGCCTCCCAGTCTCTCTTCCACGCTGCCTGAGTGCGTAAAGTCATTTGGAAAACAAAATTTTCCTTGGAGTTCAGAAAGACAGTGATTCATTTGCACCGGTGGCAAATCTGATGCGTATGAAGTACATTGAGGTCTTGTTTGTGCGAGGCTACAGCAAACAGAAAAATGTTTTACTCAAAGGTTTAAGAATTGGAAGGTAAATAATTTTAAAAAATGTTCAACAAGTTCAGTTGTATGTTTATTGCACTTGTTTAGACGGAGATCAGAAATGCTTTCTACAGTTTGCAAACTAAAACCCACTCCCTAAAATTCAGTGTAAGATCTCTATATAAAAGTAATCTCATTTGATTTTTGGACAATTTGAAATGGTATTAAAGTCATAATAATTAGATCTGAAATCATGAACTAAAAACATAAATGGACATTCTTGTTTTTTAAATCTGGTACTATAGGTTTCTCAAAGAGCCCGCAATGAGTTCATGTATGTGAAAAGCACAAACTAAAAGATGTAGCAGCAACCATTTTACTTTAAGTTAAAGTAGATGCAAAATCCTTGAAAAAAAAGCAGCATATGTTTATATAATGATTTTAAATGTCTAACCCTTGTGGAGAACTACTTGAAAGAAGGACAGAAGAGCAGAAGGAGGTATGGAAAAATGAACAAAGGACTGGTGGAAAGAAGGAACCTATCTGTTACCATACACAGATATGTGCTGTGATGTTGTCCCCATCCTACTCTAACCTGTCACTGTTTAACCCAGTTCACTTCTCCTGGTGCTCCTGTTAAAATCTCTTACCTCTCCTCATTTTATCAGCCTGCAGGGTTGTGCAGGCTGATAACAGTGGCTGGCTGCATTCAGAAACACCAGGAGGACCGACATCTCAATGGACTCCCTATTCCATCACTATCAGCTTACAGCCTATAATTACGCCCAATCATCTCGGATCAAGCCTTTCGGCCTGAACGGCCCAGTGTAACATCTGCTGCCTGGACGACCCGGCTTAGGAGGACTTTCATATGGGAAGGTGAGCAAATAGTGGTGCAGCAAAGAAGGAGGGAGTGTGACGTGAACAGGAACTAAAGCCCATTCACAAGATGTTTTCTTTTTTTTTTTGAGAGCAGGTGCTCAGAGGTATTTCTCATCAGCCCTCTGCCAATGATGAAGCTTTAGAACGTTGCAATAACTCTATGGATTTAATTTTGAGGAGTCTGAATTAAAGGGCGTTCTGCTGTTCTGAGACCAAAATAGGCTTTATTGTCACCACAGAAATGTCTTTATGTAACTAGGATATTTATATGCAAGTTGACATTTTTCCCCCCCTAAAATTCTTTCTGGAAACCATTTAGTGCTTCCCTAACAGCAATTGCTAGATATTAAGAAACTGACTCCCAATATTTCCTGTTTGTATTATTTACTTTTCCTTTCATCTGTCTTCAAAGTACTTTATGTGGTTGACTGACAAAACAGATCAGTATTAATTTCCTCGGATTTCTTGTCAAAACACGTGATTTAATTAGTCCAGTCTTCAATGTAAATAATCGATTGTGCAGCGAACAAGTTTTTTTTCATGCTTAGTAAGGTAAAGCAAATATACAATGTTAAATGTAGAACATCTGAATTCTTAAAAGTAAAAATTATAGTGGGTTTTGTGCTGGTACGTTTCAAAAATATATTTTAGAAACAATTTTTTATTAATGCTTATTAGCTATATTGGCTTGAGTTGAAGGTGAGTTGAAAGTCACTGTAAGACTAGTTTCTATCTGTCAGAAGCAGAGTTAACTTATTTAACCATTTCAGCTGCAGCTGCTTGTCTGGTTGCATTGCAGCTTGCAGTAAAGTCATATTTGTTTGGCGGTATTCATATTTACCCACGGTGGAATATGACTTCTTGTTGACGCATTCAGGGAAAGCTTAAAAATGTGATCAAATGTGATCTGGGGAATAGCAGAGAACAAAACTAATCCAAGTTTGCTTCACGTATTACGTAAGAGTGAAATCCACATTAACAAGGACACTTTCTGTTCATCATATTCCATTTGCAAACTCTGCGTTCGCCTACACACCCATTCCCGTTTAGTCTGCGCAAACAACTTAATCAGACTCTGAAGCCTGTGGGCTGAGAAACAGGCCACGGCCCTTCATTGCCATTAATCATTTCATTTGGACTTTGGTGGAAAATCAAGCAAACACAGAAGAATCACACCCGGCTCTGGGCTCCGTGGGCTCGTGTCTGCGCTGAACTCGGCACCAAAGAGCTGGCAGCGACATCAGCAGCAGAGCTGTTGAGCAGGCGCACGAAATAAACTGACACTGTAGGAGATTGAGCTAGACAGCGGCCTTCAAACCACACGCACTAAGAGATCAGGGGGAAAATGAACAACTCTTCTTTATGTTTATATCAATAATAATTGCGGATCTAATTATGGGAAGGCCTAATCCGAGGTGTTCAACTTGTCTGTTCAGCAGTTGATTTGAGCTTAAAAGCAACAAAAGAAAATGCCTGAGTCTTTCTCATCCGTAGAGAAGCTTGGGAAATGTTGGAAGCTTGGCAAGCAGCCTGAAATTAGCTTTATAAACTTTTCATAGGTTTTTCTGTAACTCGTTGAAACAACGTTCTGAGTACGAAGTCTTGAATGGTCTTAACCTCTGAGTTTCCTTCCACGCCGCCATAGGATTCAGTTGTGGAAAATTACTTCTCGACATGCAGAAAACTCACAACTAAGCAAAAAAACAAAAAAACAAAAAGAACTTCAGTGCCTCTGAGTTGATGCTTAGTAGCTGCAAGTGTTTTGGGGTATGACTCTCCAGATCCATACACCGGGGACCTGAAAGTTTTTGCAAACATGTCTTTGCAAAACAACTGTAGCTCCATTCGAGTGGGTGGAGAGGATCTGCGAACAGCATTTCTTTAGGAATTTCAGCAAGATTCCTCATTAGATTTGCAAATACACTTTGATATAAGCCATGTAATCGTACCCTTGGTGGTATGATTATCCTGCTTGTAGTTAAATCTCCACCCCGGTCTTCTACAGCCTCTAACAGTTTTTATTTCAGGATTGCCATGTATTTAGCTGAATCCGTATTCCTATTAACACTGACCTGCTTCTCTGCCCCTGCTGCAAAAAAAAAAGAAAAAAGAATCACCACATCATGTTGCTTCAATCAACATGTTTTACCCAGGGGATGTTGTGTACAGAGTAGTCCCCTCTAGATTTATACATAATCTCATCTGACCACAGCACCTTCTTCCCCATATTTGCTGTTTACCCTATGTGGCTTGTGGAAAACTGAGAGTAGGATTTCTTATAGGTCTCTTTCAGCAAGGAAATCCGGACTGCAGCTTAAAAGAGCAACAAAAATCTTCAGGGCAGACGTGACCAAAGTCAGTCCTCAAGTGCAAGTGTCCTTCAAATTTTAGCTATTTTCTGATTTCAACACACCCCAATCAAATGATGGTCCACTGACCATCGACACGCTGGTGAGAAGGTAGTCAGGCAACTTTTGTGTTGGAGCAGATCCACATTTAAATCCCCTCCCCCCAAAAATGGTCACCAGTTGTTACAAAGTCCAGGACCTTCAGAAAGTCCAAAGAACCTGGAGAAGAGACTTTCTCCTCTAGCGTGAAACATGCAGACGTTTGTACGCTACTATAAGATTACCTCAGATCTGGATAGTTGTAGTAATTTTTCCTGAAACTATTCTCCAAGGAGCACTTGCGTCCAACCTCTGCATGGTTTTGGCAAAGATTAAGAAAGTTTGAAGCAGTTACTATTTATTTAACAAAATTCGGAAACATGATATAGAAAACCCACCATGTGTGTTGGAATGTGCTCTCTAAATGGATTAACTATAGGGTGTTTTTCATATCATGCCCAACTTCTGCATTATTTACACTTTGCTTTAGCTTTCTGAGCTGAAGTTTTTATTTATAACATCAACACTAATGGACAGGCTGCGCAGGATTTTGCTGTAGCCGTATGGTAACATGCACCAGAGAGCATTTCAGAGGGTGGTGTGTGTTTATGTAACAGCTAAAAGTTCTAACTCTCCATCGTCTTTGCTTCCTTTTTTCTGTTTTGCCTCAATCAGTGGTTCTCTAACTTTTCATACCAAGTCCAATCACAATAAATACTTGAATATCTAAGCATGACCCCTCCTCCCCCACATTGTCAAAAATGAAAAATACCCTTACACATACCCTCTGAATGCTGTGACTGCAGCTGGCGTTGCATCAACCAAACGCTGATCTGATGGGACATTCAAATATAAATCTGATCATAAAAAGTAAGCTAACAGAATCCGTATGTGATTTTTACCTTATGAGTTTTTGGTTAATCAACATTATTTTTGTAAAAATCACTTTCATTTCAAAGACTTAAAAATATTAAAAAAATCTCAATACACTAAACATCTGACTTCAATATATCGGCATTATCAGCTTAGAGGCCAACAAAGGTTAGCTATGACCAAAAGTTGCCGCCTATGCGGCTCTTTGTCCGGACAACACCCAGTTTGACCTCATGTTTAGTCTTAGAAGGGGGTCATTAAGGGCTTAAAGCTGCAATGTAATGAAAATGTTGTGACAACAGCAGAGGGATGAAGTAAAAACAGGCTTTAGCAGGCAGCTGAGCCTCTACTCAGGGGACCAACCGTGGGGTTTAGAGGGAGAAAAATGATGGTTATCTGCACACCCTTGAGACATTGATATTAGCCTTGAGACCACTGGATAGACTTGATGATAACCCTGCCGAAACTCTGTCATACAGAACAGAGAGCTGGCTGTGGTGGAGGGACGGGGTCAGTTCAGGAAAAGAATTGGTTTTGAAGTCGGTTGTTAAGGTCGAATCAGGAAGAATGGCAAAACATGAATGTAATGCAAAAAAAAAGAAAAGTGTATTTAATCAACTTGGCAACAGAAGTAATTTTATCCCAGGAAACCTTGTGCTCCATTGTGCGATACTAAACGTAAGAATCCTTTATGTGCTTTTTTTGTTAGCAGCCGCTTTCCACTTTTGACTGCATTCATCATAATTCAGAGGCTTGTTTTCCCACTGTATGGCTGTATGGAAGTTGGATGTGGCAAAATGAAGAGTAATGTGCTTTGTCCCAGCTCCTTTGTCCATTTGCAGACTCTGCTTTTTGCTTGCTTGTTTTTGCCTTCAGCTTTTTCTCCCTCTTTTCTTTCTTTCTCTTCCCAGCCCAGTTAGATCTACTCCAAGCCAAAAGCACTTCCACATGCTGTAGCAGAAATCAAGAGCTTTGTGCCAGACTGAGAGTTAGCCTCGGCTTTGGACTCTTGCCTGGCCTTAACTTCTCCGGGTTTTCAACCAGCTGCACCACCCAGTATTTTTCAGTAAGAAACACCCTAGGTATGCTATGTAAGTTGGCCCAAGACAGGCTACACCATTTACAAAACTTCTTTCAGTTCAGATTTTTTTCAAAAAAGGATTTTTTTTTTGTTTCCTGAAAAAATCCTGAGGAGCCAATACCAGCACCGCATTGTGAAGCAGAGACAGAATTTTTTTTGACTGAAGAATTTTATTACTTTTTGTTGAATAATTAAGCCTAATAGAGCCCAATATGATACAGAGGACAATTGCTTGTACATATTTGTATCGCACAAGCTGCACATTTTATCAGTTTGGCGGCAGATTTAGAGTAATCTCTCTGGGTTGAACGTGTAAAACTGAGTCAGACTCGCAGAGAGGACTGATAATCTGTACTTTTGTAAACTGCATTTGGATGTATGCAGATACTCTCCTGCTTAAGAACAAAAATTATTGAAAAAACATCTTTGGACAACTTGTCTTGCGATACAAAGTCAATGAAGTGCTACGTGAATTGCGCAGTAGGCTTAGCTAAGCAGTAAAATGTGTGCTTTTGTTCACAGTGAGGCACAGAGCCTGCATTCATATCTCTAACTAGAGCGGTACATTTTGAAATGCGCAGTGTGTTTTGATTTGACTTACTGCCGAACAATCAAAGATGGAGACATTAAATAATCTTGCAAGTGTTCCCTGGGCTGGGTGTGGTCCACAGAGTTTCACATGTCTCTCAGACTACTACAGGAAATTGAAGACAAACACATTACCTGGATTCAGGTTGTAGAAACCGCATCCACCGTTGCCACAAAACATGGACCACTGCCTACCAACTGCCGGCACTTGATTCCAGACAGCATGACGTCTTTCGGCACCGAAGGCCAGAATCTCTGCACTCTATTTCTAATCTCTTCATCCGCTCCCTCCACCCCCAACTCATCTGCCCCCCTCCTGCCTCAGAAATTGGCCAGCCTCCTTCCCCAGAAAACGGCCACGGAGCCTGGAGGAAGGACAAAACTATTATCGCTCTCATTGCAGCAGGAACTTGCAGACTGTTTACCAATCTGTCTGCTTTCTTGTGATCAAACATACTGAAGCGAAGTGCTGTCCTCTTCTGACCATTTAGAAACACCTACAGTATTTCTCATAGTCATACAGCAGCATGCATGTCTGATAATAGGTATTCATGGCTTTTTGGGGAGATTTTGTTTCCAAACCTCACATGAACATCATGCAGTTGCAGACAAATGATTGATTAGATAAGCAAGAAGGAGGCCTACGGTCGCTCTGGAGGAGGTGCAGAGATTAATACCTCAAGTGGAAAAACCTGTCGACAGGAAGCTAAAGAACGAAAGCTGTTCCTTTTCAACAGCAGGAGGGAGTTGGAGCTGAAGGACACAGAGCAGTTTTCAGCTCAGGTGAAGTGTCTGAAGTGTCTTCACCTAGTAATGGATCCAGACAAAAGGTCTTTGTCTGGAAGAGATAAATAAATGTTTCAATTGAAGGAAAGCAGAAGAGATTTAAAGACACCAAAATGATTTTTGTTTTTGTTTTGGATTCATTAATGTCAGCTGAAGGAGATTAAACATTTGATTTGTTGAAAAATGTATCACTTCAGTTTCACGTTTACCTTTCTTGATAAATCGTTTGAGATCCAGTCTTTATTGAAAAGTTCAGCCTGAGTTGAGCTTACTGACATTCACTGAAATGTCAACAGCAGCACTTGGTATCTTTTCAGAGAGGTAATGTAATGGAAAACAAAATACTATATGGGGAAAAAAATGCTTGGACATCCGACTGTCCATCCTCTCTCCCTCCCTGTCTACTTAAAGTTTGATCTCCATATAAAAATAAAAAAAATTAAACAAAACCAAGGTGAAATTTTGTATTTATATTTCTTAAATTTGCTTAAAAGTACTAAGAAGTTCTCAAATTTTAAAAAGTCAAAAAAATGAACATAAAAAATGTGCATGAACTCTCCAATGAAAGAAACCAGTTTGAGGGAACAGTTTTGTCTTTCACTCTCACTCTTAGTGCTTGTTGTGTTTAAGGTCAGACTCATACAGTTTGTTAAATGAACATCTAACTGGAAACAGAAAATTTAATGGTGCAGGTAACAAAAACCAATTGGATTTTTGAAACTGAGATTTGGACTCTCGTTAACACAACGCTCTCAAATCCAAGACAAATCGAAGGGCCTGTTAGTTCTCTGCTGGGTGTTGGGATCAAACTGAATTAACAGAAGCAAACGCTGAGAGAGCGGTGCCACATAAATTAACCATCTGTTTTTAATGGATGGAGTTTTAATGTGCAACAGAATAACATTATCTTGTCAGTGGAAGCACAGGTGGCAGAAATGAAACGCATCCATCATTTTCCTGCTCTCGGAGCACACAGAGTGTTTCCTTATGAGTAAAAGTTCTCTGCAGAAACAATCAGACATGCAGGGCGTCCTTTCCAGCAAGCGCCCAAGAATTGTAAACTAGATGTCTGGTTTGTAATTTTCTTTTTTTTTCTTCTTCTTTTTTTTTAACCAAAGAATCGATAGTTTCTGCAGCGTTCTTGACGGAATGCATCGAAGCGTGCTGCACAGCCTAATGGACCCACAAGTTCCCATCTGTTAGTGGAGGAGATCTCAGCGGGTCCTCCCCTTTCCTGTCCAAACACAAAACTCAGAGAGCAGGGGAAAAAAAAAAGCTGATCATTTCTATTGGAATTGCGGAAAACAAACAGACAATTGCTGGACGGAGATGTGGTCCTTAACCGTTCAGGAATTTTACAAGCAAAAAAAACTGCAAAATGTGTTTTGTTCTGACCTCGTTCTGTTGGTTTCAAACATGACTTGTTATTACAGGAATTTAATGTTATTCTGCACTTTTGATGTTGTACGATAGCATCTATTTGCATGGAAACATGTGGACACTATTGAAATGAAGTACTATGGTCATAAGAGAATTTAAGTGGAGACCACTTTGACAACAACATCAAAACATTGAAAAATGTTGATAGCAGCCCCATGTTGTTGAGATCCATTTCTTCAGCAGATACAGGAAATCTGGTCAAAGTTCATGGGAAGATAAGTGGTGCTAAAAACAGGTAAAGCCTAAAGGAAAACGTGGTGGAGGCTGCAACACACTTTAGGCTGGTTTAGAAGTTCATGTTCTTGCAGGATAAAGACACTAGACCTACAGCCGAGGCTTCAGCCTAGGCAAACCGTTCTAACATTTAAGTGTTAGAATGGCCTAGTCAAAGTCATTGGGGAAGAATGGCAAACCCCAGAAGACATGTGGCTATAACTGCAGCAAAATATGGTTTTATAAATGATTGACTCAAGGGGCCTAAACACAACTGTATGCCACACTTTTCAGATTTTTGTTGTAGGGTTTTTGAAAACTTAATGTTGATCAATCGCAGTGGTGTGCAACTTGTGGCTCTGGAGCTGCAAGTGGCTCTTTGAACCTGCCGTAATGGATCTTAATGACTTTAACTGAATCGATAAAGAACCAACTAATATTTTTAAATAAAGATATGGGAATATACTGTTGCTGAATTCTCACAAGAGAATAACACTAAAAGTACCTGTAATATTTTTTACTTCTATTTTTCTTGTCATTAAGTTAATTATGTACTTTTTTAAACAGCAGAATTGAATTCAGACACATTGGAAAGTTTGCAACTAAGCATTCATTTAAAGTCATGCTACAGTCTGCAAGCTGAATGTGAGCATAATAGATGTTACTAAGCTTTAAAAATATCAAAGGGGGTTTTGTGAGGCACTGGATGTTCCAGTTTTCTCTTATTAAAATTCATCTTCTTAAGTTACATTTCTAAATATTTTTCTCAGCACAAAAAAAAATGTAGCTGTCTTTTCTGATTTGTCATTTTCCTTCTGTTAAGGGAAAAAAACAATAACAACACAAAAAAAATCTAATTATGCCTTCTGTCAATACACCAAAAAATCTAAAAGAATATAACAATTTGAAGTTCTTTCCAGATATATAAATGCACTTCCTAAACTTAGAGCCTTTGAGTAACCCCTCCTAAAAATGCAAAAGGATTCATACATAAAAAGGAAAGCCAATTAGTTTTATAATCACCTCCCTGTTGGCCCCAGAAATAAAGCTGAGACCACCGTCCAACACACTGGATTACACTTTGTGGTTGATGAATTTGACCAAAGTCCTTCCTGTGTTTCTTTGTCTCCATCCAAACACCACACACTAGAGTTCATTAAGTCCCATCAAATCCCTACGCGGTCTACAGGAACATGTTTTCTTTCCTGCTTTCGCCATTTTATGAGTGACCACAGAGAATTTTCCCAAGTCGAATCCCAGTGTCACTCCACCGTCCCTCCTTTTTTCCTGTTTCCCTCGTTTGGCTTTTCCTCCCTTATGGCCGGATGGACTGCTCCTCCAAAAGTCTGGATAATGTTTTAAGTAATGAGTTTGATATATACACATAAGCAATTGCTCCAAGAGTAAATCTAGTTAACGAGTGGAAATGGACATGCAGTAATAGAGCAGCAGACAAGAAATGTGAAAGGTTTGGACCTTGTATATTGGTGGACAACTTGCATTACAGAAAACACAGCAAACAGCTTTTTGTTGGCTATAGCTAAGTTGGTTCCTGGAGGGCTGCATGTTTTATAGGTATTTATCTGCTTCATCATCTCAATGATTGTGTAATCAGCTGGCTGATGCTTAGCCAAAGAGCCATTTTGGCCCCCAGTCCAGCTGAACAAAAATCGTATAGAGCCACAAATGTTACCTTACATAGAAAAGAGAGACTATGTATAAAATTAAACCACATGTCTACAACATGTTCTCATTTTAAATAACTACTATTTTATTTCTATTTTAAAGTTTTAAAATAAAACTGTAAAAAGAGGCAGTATTAGACATTTTTCAGACCCATAGAGCCATAGCACAATTAGGCAACTATGTTTCCTTCTGTTGTTATGAAAACACTATGTATATATCAAACATGGCAAAAAAGAAATTTGATTTCACAATTGGGCCTCTGTCTCTTTAAGAAGCTCCTGTTTCTTCCCCCACACTGCCTTCGGTGCGTCATCACAACAATGCCTTTCCATTATGCCATTTACAGCCATTGTTAGGAGTGATGGACTGAGATGTAGTATGCACACAATGAGCAGGTTGTTTTTACAGCCAGGTATAAGCACAAGTACACGTCTTTCAACGAGTTTACCTTAAGTGAGCTGCACTGCATCAAAAGCACTTTGATCTGTAGATCTAAGATTTCAATGACATGGAGAAAAAAATACTAAAAAAAAAATACATATACACACACACACAC